>WTSP01013384.1:0-35471 GCA_025331215.1 Actenoides lindsayi | reverse complement strand
TCCTGATCCAGGCCAGGATGCCATTGGCCTTCTTGGCCCCCTGGGCACACTGCTGGCTCATGTTCAGGCAGCTGTCAGTCAACACCCCCAGGTCCTTCTCTGCCTGGCCGCTCTCCAGCCACTCCTCCCCAGCCTGGAGGCTGCTGGGGGTGTTGTGGCCCCAAGGGCAGGACCCGGCATTTGGCCTTATAAAGCTTGCTGGGGGAACTCGTGGCTCGTATGGCAAGGGGAAGGTGCATCACCTGGCACCTTGAGTCCTAAGTGTAGTTCTAGCTCCCATCACCCGCTAATGCTCTTGGGGTGGGAAATGTGCCCAAAGGTGGGTGATCACCAGCCCCAGGACAGCAGGGTGGGGCCGTGTCCCAGCAAAGAAGGGTTTTCCCTTGATTGCTTTCTGAGCACTAATGTGTTTCACTGGTACAGATACTGGCCTTGCAGCAACAACTTGTAACCAAATGAAACGACTCAGTAAATGCCAGAATAGCTGCAGTTCATCCAGAGCCTGAAACCCAGCCTTCCCACGGTGCTGGGCAATGGCAATCAACGTGTACATCGCCTCAAAGGTGAGTGTATGTGCTTGGGAGGTTTTTTGGGAGATACTAATGGAAGGGAAAAAGGAGTTTTCTACCCAGCAGGCCTCCTGGCTTAGTGTGGAATGGTGATTTGAGTGATTTTTATAGCCCTGCCCAGAAGAAGTTTGGAAGTCTGTGAGCAGTCTTCAGAGAGTGATTGTCCCTTTCCAAAAGCCCTCATAAAAAGCAGTCAAATCTCTATTTAAACTTAAAGGATGCCCTTGAGACCATTGGCTCTGGCTAGGAACTGCAGTCCTAACCCATTAAGATAAAAATAAATAGAGCTTATTTTAGGAAGAGGGAAGTGGGAACCAGCCCAAGCATCAGTGAGCCACCACAAGCACAGTGTAGCTGTGTTAAGGTTGGTTTTTTTCCTTTTGTCTCGTGCACCTTCTAATTCAAACTAAAATTCAGCAATCTTTAGCAATCTTTTTGACTTGCCCCACTTGGCTGCTGCCTAGGTATCTAATAACATAGTCAAATGAAAAAAGATTCTTCTGAAAATGCCTTGTATTTCCCCAAATCCCAAAACTCAAGCCCTGATTCTGGAGTCCGTCGCATCACCAGTGATCTCCCAGGCCCTGGGGACATAGGCAGCATTTGCCCAAGTCAGGAAAGCCAGTGACGAATGTCACTTACTCGTGTCACGGTGCAGTGCTTGTGTCCTTCAGGGCCAAGCAGCATCCCTCAGAGCAGAGTGAGAAATCACCTACGCTGCGGGTGAGCCGTGCCAGTCAGTGCAGATAAAATCCCCTCTCTGCTGCCACCTTCCACACGGAGAATTTTGCCTTGGAGCTGGCTTTCTGTTCTCAGAGAATGGATAATTTGCTAAAAATGGTCTTTCAGCTATTCCTAAAGCACTGAGAGAATATTAGTGTAGGGGCAGAATGTACCATGGGGCTGTGCTGCCTCTCAGGTGTCAAAACCTGCAGCCCAGGGCTTTTGCTTCTGCAAGTGCCCAGCATGAGGCTTGTTAGAGGCAGGAGGGGCAGCTGAGCAAAGCCAGCTGAAGGCACCGTTTTCCTGGCCCAGTTTGGGTCTTGTGTAGCCCAGTCAGGATGTGCAGCACCAGCTGCAAGGTTGACACGAGGCAACTTCTCCTTCAGGCCTCATGCCTCATGCTCCAGCGTCCGCTTCCCCGACAGCAGCAATGGGTTAAAGCTCTGCTGGGAGGTGGTGCTGGAGCCAGATTTGTAGTTCCTAGCTTTATATATTCCAAAATCAGGAACAAATGTGTGTGTGAGTGTGATAAGGCTGTGAATGCATCTGAAAAAAAAGTCCCACCCATAGGAGACGTGGTGATTATAGAGCAACGGGCCAAGGACTGTGCTTGGATCCAAATGCCCTGCAGATGAGTGGCTGAGTGGGGGCTGTTTCTGAAATGCTTTGAAATGACTGGAATTATTTTTCAGACTTTGCAGCATGGAAATTCTGTGTTTGCTGATCTCTCCACTGAGCAAGATTTTCTTAGGCAAAGTGATTTTTTTTTTTCTCTGTTCCACTGAGGTCTGAAATGTGGTGGCATTTTGCAGAAGCAGAAGTCATTGCTATCTGATACCCTGTTGAGGTTCTGGTTGGGTCATCCAAGAGCTGTGAAGAGATCCGTTTCATGTAAAGTAACTAGTTTAAGTTAGAATATTTGTCTATGTCTTTGTTGCATCTGGCAAAATAAATGCGAAGGAGGGGAGTGCTAACAGAACAACAGGGAGTTGCCTGCAGGTAGCCCAGGTCACAGTGTTTTGGCCTGAATGGAGTAATTAAAGTTACATCCAAAAGTAGCATGGAAAACTGGTTATTGGGTTGAACTGGGCAGTGGTGGGCACAGAAAATCCTGTCTCTTCTGTTGAACTCCATTTCATCCTTAACTAATTGCTGTCATTCCTGCTTTATCCTGGTCCCTTAACAGCCTAAACCAATTGCACTTGTGGAGTCTCTTTCATTAACCCGCTCAGGGAAGCCATAAAGATCCAATTACAAAGAAATGTGGGGCCAGTAAAAGAGCTACCTTCTGGCATGCCTTGAAACGCAACACAGAACGCTAACTTTGCGACACAAAATAAAGGAGAATGTTTTAATCGACATGCTTTTAAAGTGCAGATGTCTTGCTATCAGCTGGCTAGTTCAGTTTGCAGAGACAGTTTGCCTGGGACAACCAGGAGGGGCTCTGGGGCAATCACAGCAGTTGTTGAAAAGAGAGTCCAGAAAAATCATTTTTGAGCTTTGTCAAGGGCAGGATTCAGAGAAAGCTTCACTGACTGTGCTGGGAGGGTCTGTCTTCTATTGTGATTTGAGACTTTGACTGTTCTGTGTCACCAGGCTAAGGAATTGCACCTTTTTTTTTTCTCTTTGTGCATGTGAAAAAAAAAAGTTCTCAACTGTAGCTGCCTCTGCTAGAGCGTGCTTGATTTCATTTTATGTTTGTTTTTCTCCAAGCTGGCCTACAGATTTATTTCAAATTCATTTTAGAAAGGAAAAAAAATCAAATCTTCTTGTGCAATAGGAAGCGTTCTTTGGATATGCACAGTCATATTGCATGCCAAATCCAAGGGGAAGCAGATGGAGGAAAATTAATCCTCATGATCAGATCCACAATGTTCTTTAACATTTAACCTTTATGATATAAATAGGACAACATGTTTTAAGCTTTCTTTGTCCTTTAACTGTTGAGACTGATCCAGACAAGATTTACTCTGCATCATTCACAAGCTCAAGGAACAGTATTTTGAATAAAATGCTACAAATTGCTTTTTCCCCTGGAGCTGCCTTTCTGCTTCTCCAAGAGGAATCTGGTCCATCTCCCCATAGGCTCTCTCCCAGCAGAGCAAGCTGCAAAGTAAGTTAGTCATGTCTTCAGATATTGAAAAGCAAATCTATCCACGTGGGTGTGCTTAAGTGGCGTTCAGTATGTTTATCTGTAATAAACAGATTTCCCTATAGCACTGACCATGCTATATTGGCTTCTAAAATACACGCACCCTTAACTGTCTCCTTGTTTTTCTCTTGAACATATAAAAAATACTAAACAAGTTTAAATCTGAAGTTTATAGGCTGCCTAGACTGGTAAATTATTTGTTCTTCAGTCTAAATTGCTCTTTTCAGTGTTATTTCTGAACTGCCTCCTTTATACAGAGTCAAGTCTAGCTACTTTTAGAAAGGTATCTCAATAGCTGAAGGAACTGGTAACATGGATCCTTCCAACATCTCATTTTCCTTCACATTGAACTTGGCACTGACCAAGACATCAGCAGTTGGTATCTCTGCAGCTGGAGGCGTGCTGGCCACAACTTCAGCTGGCAGAGCCCTCAGAAGACTCACAGATTACAGTTCCAGTTCAGAGAAATCATCCAAGGACCGTTTACATTCAGGTCACGCCAGATGATCTCTGGAACACAGTAAATACTCAGCCTGAACTTTCGCTCATCAGTGAGAATATCACAGATTTAATGTAGAATGACTTTGCAGACTCTGTAGTTTTTACTTCCTGGTACCTGGTTATATTAACAATTCCATCCCCGGGTTGTTGATCTCCCTAGCTGGTTATATTTTTTTTCCAAGTGCTGGGAGGATTTTAAACTCAAGTTTTATTAAATGAAAGTCTGAAGGCAGATTTATAAGTCTTATAAAATAAAGTCCGTATTCAGAATTAGTATTTTTGTAATAAATAAAGAAGTAGACTTGGATAAAACCTAATAAAAAAAGGACATCTGCTTTACAGGTGGAAATTACAGGTACAACATGTTAAAGGTTTCATTTTCTTCCAGCAACTTTTAACTTCATTGTTTACAAAATGGAAATTGTAATTGGGTTCTTAAGAAGAAAAGGCAGGATTATGGAGGCTTTCTTGTCCTACCATTAATAGAACCACATCAAATGCTGTATAAAAGCCACGTTTAATATTAAAGTTTAAGCCATAAGAGAGAGAATTCTCAAGCCTTCCAACTCTATAGTCGTGCTGTAAAGTTTTTCACCTCTTTTCTCAACTTTTAATAGTTAAAGGGGAAAACTCCCAGCTTAAGGACTAATATTGTCAAAGACAAAGAGGTGCTGCTTCACATTATCACAAATTATTAGAGCCTGGCACTTGGTATTACACCATGTAACGGAGAGTTACAAGGGTAAGATGAATACTGTTATCAAACAGAAAACAGAAGAACTCAGATCTTTACAAGTGACATTTATACAGCAACATCTGCAGAAACAGAATTTAAAAGCTTTACAGTCAGCTTCTAATTAAAAAGGCCGGGCAGCATTTGAGATCTTTACATTAATTTATCCAAAACCTGTACAAAGCAATCAATATTTACAGTTCCAAAATACCTACTCCAAAGCGGTCAGGGCACTACTTCTTTTAAAGCCATGAGACAGGCAACTCCTTTTGCAAAGAAGAGGCTTCAGTAGCTGTAGCAATGGTTGGTCAACAATTTTTGTTCTATATTAGGTGACACCTGCTGACCACTTCTTCTGAGCAGTCACTTTTACTGAGTGTAGCGTGACTTTATGTGTTGGCCAAACAGATCTAGAATTCCAGCCAGACCTTTTCCAATAAATAATTTACAGAGTAGGTGGATGGTTTTTATATATACATATAAATACATCTCTGTATATCTGTGACTGTACATGTACACACACACATACAAAATTTCTGTGAGTATCAAACTGCTTCTGTCTGTTGAAAGTTTTCACCAAGGTGGAAGAAAAGGACTCTGTCATTTCTGACATTTATTAGGTACGTGGAAGGTAACAGAGTTGTAAATTAGTCTGAAATAAAGTCTTGTGTATTGGAATGATCTTCCCCATGACTACTGTCCGAGAAAAGAGGCCATGGGATCGTCAGGTCTCCGGCGTTTAATTCTATAGGCTTCCATTTCCTCTTCTGTCGGCTCCCTGGTTTCATACTGGCTGTTGTATGGTCTCTTCCTCTCATCTAACTTCAGGATTTCTTTAACGTGGAGAAGACGAGCCTCTTCTGCATTTAGTGCCTGAAATGCAAGCAAAGAAAAAACCAAAAGCCCACGATGAGTTATGCAGAAAAGCCAATGACAGTTTCTCTTAGATTGTAATATAATGACCAAGCAGTCAGCAGAGTGGTGGGATAAGCCATGCCCAGCTGCCTGACCTACAGCACACTTCATGTGCTCATAGTTTAGTGTTTAACACAAAATGATGGGAACATGGTATTTAGCAAACAAGATACTTTAACTGCTTTCCAATTGCCAAAATCAAGTGAGAAGCTCCCTGGCTCTACCTAAAAATGTAATAATGATCCAGCAAGTACAAAAGCAGATAAGGAAGCATGTGATCTTAGGGGGTTTGGGTTAGCTTGCTGGGTTTGGGTTTTTTTTTCCCCAGTCAGGGAGCATTTTATGGTTTTTTAAATGTTATTTGAAATCCCCATTATCCCATTCCACAAACTCCTCCTCGCTCTTGCAAAGATTAGCCATCGTTTACGTTAGTTACACACTCTGGGCTCTTCAGAGGCAGGCTGCTGTGCTGGTGGCAGGGCTGTCCAGCAGCACTCAGCAGGTAGCTTGGTGGATGGGTTTACACCACCAGCTGTGAGACTGGGCCCAGGGCTGGGATAAAAAGCGCCATGTTAAGCTTTGTCAGTGACTCTGATCTTCCCATCTTCCTAAATACACAAATCATTGTGTTCTGCAATGTCTTTTACAGAGCTACAGCTGTAACAGGTGCCTAGACAGGCAGTGTTCTACATCAGCTAAACTAAGTCTTCCAAAACTATTTATTGCATGTTTGCCTGAGAAACAGGGAACATACTTCAGAACATCTAACAGCATTTTAAATTTGCTTTAGCTCAAAATTAGCATCAAAGAACATCCCCCAGAATACCAGAAGCATTACAGGCTTTGTAGAACTGACGTTGTTGTAAAATGTATTTCAAGTTCTTTCTGCCACAAACCCACTGAAGAATATAGTGCACCTTTTTAAGTTTTTCTTGCTTCTTTTTCTCTTCACCCTCACTATCTGAATTTGAACTCTTCTTGCGCTTCTTCTTTTTCTTCTCTTTCTGTTTCTCTTGGTGGATCTGTAAGGTGGAAATAACATAAAATGACTATTACTGTTGAGATCCAACTTGCAAATGTTAGTTATGTTAAAGCCATTAAATCCCAAGTATCTGTTAATGCTATTTGAGAGCATAGTTTCCAGTGCAGATGTTAATGATCTAATAATGCAGTCTGATAATTTTCAGACTCATTATGACTTACGTAATTTTGTAGTGAGACACATCTTTCCATCTCTTAAAATGCCAAGGAAAAATATCTGCCTCTGAGAAAGAGAAACAGCCTACCTCCATCAGTGTTTTAGGTTTGGTCACGTGTTCTTCCTCCCTGGGTTGCTCTTCCAGTAAGCTGGCTTCAGCATTCTGTACAACAGGCAAGAGGAAGGATATCCATTTACCTAAGACATTTGAAAGGGGAAGGACAAAAAAACCCAACAAACCCCCAACCAAAACCCAACCCCAAACCCAACCCAACCAACCACTACAACAAAAACAAAAAAGCAAACCAGGTTTTTAGCTCTTTCCAAGTGACTAAGACAGACAATACTTACAGCAATTTCTTTCCCAGCTTCTCCTGTACAGTACGAGTACTTGACAAATGAGTGGCAGCATTTGTAACCCCACTTGCCTTCTTTCCAGTATGAACCCCAAATGCACTGCAAGAGAAGATGTCACAGCAGTTATCACCATAACAATACTCTTAGAAGAGGTAGGCTGCAATCTTTTCCTGAGCCTGTTGAGTAAATTACTCAAAACAATCCAGAACAGAAAAATATGAGAAATACTTTTGCAATTTTGTGTTAGACTTACAGGTACAGTTTCAAAAGAGAGAAATGCAATAGGATGTGGTCAACTTATATTCAAAGGCAAAGGGAAACACAGTAGCTTCCCTTTCAGTTTAAGATTGCCCTTGCAATTCCTCAATTCGCAGTGCAACCACAGCAATTTGGAATTCCTCCCTAGTAGAAAAGGGAGTGTCACATTTGAGGCAGGAGAAATGTACTTGCTGTATCTGTTATGTTGTACTGTACACCACCACACCTCATTCCCTTCTGCTGGGAAGAAACCCTATTTTGTTACAATTTTAAGATAGGGTGGGGCTTACTGTATGGTTGTTGATTTTCACATCCTCTTCATATTTAGAGGAAGCAACAGCTTTCTCTTGTCCTTTGATGACTGTTCCATGCCTGGAGTATTCCACGTAATCTTCTGTTTGAGCTAACAGCAGTTCAGCTGGCGGGGCATCTAGATGTTCTTGTCCTCCATACTAAAATGCAAACAGAAATGATATCTAATAGTTTGGGGGAAAAAACCCAACAACCCACCCTTTACGTAGTTAACCATACATTTCAAAAACTTCACCCTCTGTACTCTCTGAAGACGACACAAAAGAAATGGATAAAGTTTAGTCTTCAGTAAATAGTTAAGAGAGAAATACATCTCCTCCTATGGCCATTGTGGTGGGTTTTTGAGGTTTGGTTTGGTTTTTCTTTGTTTTGTGCCTGGAGGATTACAACAGTGACATTCCTCACTCAAAGCAGAAAAACTTTTCAGACGAAATCAACAGGCTCTGGTATAATTGGGTCAGCCCTTCCTGTTCCCCTCCAAACCTGAATGTTGACAAGGTTAGAACTGAAATGGATTATTCAGTTCTTTGCTAGTTGTCCAAGAAACCAGATGAAAAATGTAAAATAAGTATTTCTCTGGAAGACTGCACCCAAAACTTCTGCTTTTCAGATTTAAAAGAAAACTTTGAAAATAATTTTAGGAGACAGTTACTTGGGTATTTTACAAAAGATACCGCTTTTAAACATTAAAGAATTTTTTCAACCATTGAATTATTAAAAAAAATAAAATATCTCAATTCCTACTCCTCCTACGTGCTGCTGTCACATGTTTCACTGCAGAAATTCTGACAGTTAAGGGAAGAGCTCCCAATAATCCAAAGAAATACCAGATCTTCAAAGGTTCCTATATTAAATAATATAATGAATCCTACTGATGAGATAGTGTGTATAGATATAAAAAGCTATTTATAAACCTCAGCTGCTGAGAGCAAACGATGCATTTTCACACAGCATTAGTGGTCTTATTTATTCCCCAAGACCCAGACTTCAAACTCAACAGACTTCTTATTAAATAAAGCTAAATGTCTGTTACCTTCTCTAGGATGCTTTCTTTCTGTTGTGCCTTGAAATCTTCTTTTTTCACTTTGAAGGATTTATAAAGTAGCTCTAATTTTGTAGGGTCAGCTTGAAGGTGAACTTCAGAGCCTTTGTCATAAGCCTCCCAAGCAAACACTGCGTACACAAGAGGTTTCACTCAGTGGTTACTCTAAAACTGACAGCTGCATTCAAACGGCGATCTTTAATTCTGCAGGCATTTTGAAGAAAGCCTCAATCTAGAAAGACTTATTTTCTCTTTCGCAAGAAAGGAGAATTGTTAACTCAAGTCTTTTAAGTCAGTTTTCTTTATAAAAACCAACCCAACCACCCCAAAACCCACTTACACTGAGTCTGTGCCATTGAAATGGTATCTCCAGTGTAGCGAACAAAGTTGTCACCTGCATAACCAACTCTGCAGAAAAGAACAATATGACTCTTAGCATTCAAGTAACATGACTTTCTTTTGAATACAATCACAGAACACCAACAGGAAAGTCAAAATTCTCCATTGTGCCCTGAAAGTTAAGAATGGAGGGAGAGGAGCATTCAGCTCAGTGTGTGATGAGTGCCTAGGCTCCCCACAGAATCACAGAAGTATCAGGTAGTGACTCCCAATACCTGATGCCTGTGTTTACATGGAAACATCTTATGACACAGACCTGGAGTTCTGTCTGGGACACACCAAGCACCATGACTCAACCTCGTCTCTAACTGCACAACAGATAGGTAGAAATGGTAGGTGATATTCTAGCACAGCCATTCTCACTCAGCTTTTGGATTTGTGAGTCTCTCCTCCCACCCAGACCCAGCATATTTCCTGAGTTACAACCTGGTATGACTTTACTGCTCTCAGTTACCTTTTATGCACCCCTTGAAGAGATTCACAATGAGTATGGGAAACACAGGTTGAAAATTAAACAATGTTAACAATCCCATTTCCTACTCCTTTCATCTCTCCAAAGCCACTCCAAAAAATTTAAAGTCTGCAAAGCTGTGGCAGAAACACAGATTCAATAGAAGTCAGACTATGACTGTAGAGAGCAGTGAAAGCATCTGCATCCAAAGAAAGAATTGACTGGCATTATTCTAGCTGGGGGCAAGGAGAAGTGGAAAGAGCATTATTTGCTAGCATTTAGCCACTGCCATTCTATTTCAGGCAGCGAGCTAATCCAATTACTGTACTCTGAATAAATGCTTCTACTTGCAGCCTGTCTGCTCTGTAAGGCCACAGCACTGCACAGGTCAAGGCAGGGTCAGAGCTCAAGTGCTTGACTGGTTTTTTAAGTGGGCGGCCAAAAGGCAGCCGATGGCATTCGTTAATTAAGTTGTCTATCAAGACAACACCAAAGCTTTCAGACCTTCTCTATGCAGATCCCATTAATATACGAGGAGCTTTTTCTCCTCATTCAAGCGTTTAGTTAGGTACCACAGATACTCCCTGCTAGTGCTAAGTGCCTCCCAACAAACAAGGGATGAAGTTCAAGATGTGGTTACTGAAATACTTTACATAAACATTATTACTGTTTACAGGTATCACCTCTAGATACAGCAGTGTTCTAATCCTTGTACAGATCACTACACTGAACGGTGGTCCACAGAACCCTGGAGGTTAAGGGCCAGCGTTACTGAAATACCACTCTTATATACTAAACCAAAAACTGCTGCTAAATAGAACAATTTTTCCATGTTTACTACTACCACCTCTATTCATAACGGACTACAGTTTCTTTAGTCAGAGGACACACAGATAAAAAGAAAAATCAAAACTATTGATGTCATTTGCAACAGAGTTTCTGACAGCATGACCCTGTTTTGACTTACTCATCTGGATTCTTGCCCGTGTTGGCATATGGGTTCTCCCTCATCGCTCTTGTTTTGGGATCATAATAAGCAGAGTTTGGATCTAGATTCCTCAAGTACTAAGGAAAGAAAACGACATACAAGAGAGTCAATTTTTCTGGTTTTACAAGACCTGAAGTTACAGCTCAGGCATTTGAAAATTACATCTGTGTAACAGGATGACCGTGACAAAGTCACAGCACGAGCAGGAACAGACCTCAGCTTCCAAACCCCAAGGCCCATACCCAACCTCGGTAAGAACCAAGCATACAATCCAAAAGCAGCTCTGTGAAGAATTCTTGACTCACTTTGGCAATATCTTCCCGAATACGTAGGTTTCGAACCGTGATACGTCTCTTAGAGTCAAAGTTCTGCCCAGGCATGTCGATGTCATCTGCATATTTATCTTCATCTTCATCTTCACTGTTATGATCTCTTTCCTGAGAAGAGATGGGAAATTTCTGATTAAAAGAGATTAAAATTCGCTCTAGAGACAAGTAGGAGAATCTGGGTTTAGTGGTTTCATTAACAATTCCGCAATCCCTGTAGGTAAAAGCTAGCACCAGTCACCTGGGCTGAGGTGTGCTGTCATGCTAACCTAACATTCAGCAGTTGGCAGAAATACTCTTGTTAAAGCATTTCCACTTCCTCACATGAAAACAGTTATTAAAACATAACTTTTCTTAATGTCATCTCAGTTACCTTGGGCAAAATATCCCGCGTATTAAAAACTAGGTGTTTGCTTGCATCTCTAAGGTCTGACAACACACAGAAATGAAAACTAAACCAAAAACCCCTCTGTGAAATCCAGCAACCTCTGCTGAAAACAACAGGCAGCCCGTGGCAAGAACCCAACATTCAAACCCTTATGCCACCCTTGTTTCAGTGTTCCACTAACTACAGGTCCTTTTTTTCTGCCGGTGGTGTGATGCAGTGGGTAATCATCTTACTGTCTGGGAATTTGGTTCCTCTTCTCCCCACTGGTGTCTTGGGGAGTTCTGCAGCAAACAAAGAGCACATCAGCAGAGAAGACAAAACAGTGGAGAGGGGAAAGGTGGCAGGGATATAAAGAACAATCAAAGCAGAGCTTGATGCTGCATGCAAAATACAATGTACTTGTGGCAGAAAGGCACCAAGACTGCTGTATAACATTCTAGGAAAGGGTTTACAAGTGTCTCTGGGACAGACATGTTGGGAGACCTGTTCACTGTAGTCCCAGCTAGATTTCCAAGCCTTTGCAAGAACAGCAAATTCTAGAACTGTCCGTGCTATTTAGAGCTTGCTACACCTTTGAACACTAATAGTTTAGACCAGAACATTTCATATCATTCAAATATAACCAAGAAGCAACTGTGAAAGCTTAGAAAAATAATTAAGAAAGTAGGTATGCAAGTATTTAGTTATTACTGAGAGGAATACTAGGCATGAATCAGAAACCATTATTTAATCTGGAGAAATGTAGCCAGAATTTATTATTTTAACCTGCTTTGCCTCTCTCTTGAGAATGTTTGCAGCAGTAAAGATGTAAACAACTATGAGTCCTGGAAGACTGACCAGAAAATTGGCCAGCACTAATTACGCAAATCAACCTTAGTCCACTCCAGGAGAGATAGTTCTTATGATGCAAACATACTTTTCTTCTTACAGCTCCATTTTATAAGGAATAAGTGTACAGAAGCCAGCAATGTGTGCCTGAAGGTGTAAACAGGCATCAAAAAGAATCTGTTCTGTGGGGAAGGTCAAAACGCTGTAGTTTGTGCTGGGTTGGAGATTAAGTTCACTCTGCCATCTAGTGACCAAATGCAAGGTGACAACCTCTGGAAAACGGGCCCAATTGTACAGTCTTCTGCTTGTTTTATTTCTTACAATATTGATGAAAACTACCTACCTCTGAGTAACAGTCTCTACATTCCTCTCCCCCCATTTTATAAACAGCATATTATCAGAAATATCTTTTTAAATTAGAATTTTATATCGAAGATTATCAAAAGCTTGTTTATAACCCAAGAGGAGCTTGTAGAAGTGAGTGGAAGGTGCAAACTCTCCAGTTGTGCGAGGGAAACACATTCGCTCAGCCTTCAAATAACAGAGACACTGCAACTAGGCATTGCAGGGACTGAAGAAAAAAACCATTTGGTTCTAAGGAAACACCTTCCTATTCCAGTATATACTAGGCATTACTAAAACAATCCACAGTCACATAATTAATACCTCAAGGTCAGTCAGATGTAACAATCTTCTAATACAAAAAAAGTGAATTTCAATGTATGAACAAATTTGCTACATAGCAAACAAGTTTTTCTGACCCCAAATTCTGTATCGCTGATTTCAGCAAGAATCATACAGAATTTTTGACCAGAAAGGGAAAACAAAGCAAATCTTATTTGAAGGAAGAAGGCTTCAAATTCTTGAATGTGCCACAGAATACACTGGGGCTAGGAAAACCTTTAAATTACTGAAGGGCATAAAAAACAATGGCAGAGCATAGAGCGTAAAAGTATCACAGAGCAGAAGTAACCTGCTGTATTTTTATTCAGCCTAACGAAAAATAAATTAGGGTTTAGTTTACTTACCACTTGCTCCAACTTTCCTGATGCTAACTCTTCCTGAAGCTTCTGGGCTTTTAGGGTACGTTTGGCCTGCGTATCATGAAAATGCATTTGGTTTAATATTTCTTTTTAACAGAAAGTGTGTAATAATACTTACCAGAAGCATCTCTTGTGACTGATGTAATTTCAAATGTATTCACTATTACAAAAAAAAAAAAAAGGGAGTTTTTCCTTCTCTAGCTGGTTGTAAAAAAAATAAATCAGCAGCTTAGAGCTTGCCTCCTCTACTCCTATGCTTTACCATGGTGTTTTTTGAGCCTCAAGGGAAGGAAGTGATGTATAATAACCATTTTACTCTTTTGTATCATACTGTTAAAAAACAGTTTCATAGATTTTATGCAGCTCTACCATTATTACATTCATTCTACTTTAAGAAAAATCTCTTTAGAGATCTAAAGATTTTAGTTCAACAGTGGTTAAAACCAACCATGTTTTATTACTGTGTCATTCTCATCTAGTTTGAAACTTGAGTGCTTAAAGCACTTCATGGCTGATGCTGCAAGCGTTTATGGCTCATCCAGGAAGCACCAAAGTCTAGCATCTGAAGGGAGATTTTAAAGCATCAGGTAGTGAATTTTTGTATGCATTTGACATCATGAGATCATAACATCACAGAACCACCACACAGTTGATACTGGAGGTACCTCTGGAGACTGCCAAGGACTATTCCCCTGCTCAAAGCAGGCTTGCCTGCCTACCCCAGGTTGCCCAGGACTGCATCTAGAGAGGTTTTGATCGCCTCCAAGAGCAGAGACTCCCCAGCCTTACTGGGCAAGCTGTTTGGTCACCCTTACAGTCGAATGTATTTATCTATGTATAAACAGAATTTCTTGTATTTCAATTTGTGCCCACTGCCACAAGATGCTACAGAGCATAGTCTGGCTGTGTCTTTACACACTCTTGTTCCAAATGTTTCTGCATGATGCTTAGAGCACATTTAGCATCAGCCTTCCTATGCAATACAGGAAACTACTGAGGACCAGGCACTGAAGGGAGTTACTTAGGCACCTAACTACATGTTGGAACAGGTAGCCAACAGCCAGCCAGGACAGAGAGCTATTTTCTTTTTTCTGAGAAGTTAATAGTGTTAATAGTACATCCAGATAGAAAGTGAACTGCAACAGCAAGCTGCCAGTCTACACAGAAGCATGTACAAATAGTCCCCTGCTCCATCATTGGAACAAAAAGGATTATGAAATGAAATAACGTGGAATGAGTTTACAAAATAGATAGAGATTCATTGGCTCTAATATAGCCAGATAATAAATTCCTTTCTTGCATGCAATTCAATCTGCATCTTGGGTAAAAAATTCTAAGGCTTGTCTTTTAAAAAGTAAGTAATCTGGAGAGACACTTAATTCCTTGTACAGGACCATACTCAGTTGCCACTTCTGGTCTAAATTTTCAGTTGAGTGCGGTTTGATGTCAAACACAGAATCCATATCACTCTTGCATTACGAATACAGCAGGAGCTCTGACATTAGCAGTGCACATAACAAGTGTTTCTCCTCCCAGCCAAGCCAAACACTAAACCTTTCCCCACTAAACACTAACCCCTACATACCAAATCAACTTTGGAATATTCCTCTACAATCTTCATGTGCTCCTCTGGGTTATAGCCATTCCAGCGATCCCGCTTTCCGTCGTAATCAAACATCAGCTGAGGCTGCACATGTTCATCTGGTGCAATATTCATACCTGTGTATTTTGCACCAACTTTCCTGGGTCTCTGAAAGGAGAAAAGAAAAATGACTTGATCAGCCCAATGGACTAAAACGTTACTTACTCAGACATCCCTTTAAAAGTACCATCAATCAAAGTCCTTTAAAGACAGTTACATTCAGCACTACAAGCCCGTGAACTGTAATTAAATGCATACAGTTAATTTTTATGTTTAAAGTAACTGACTCCAGTAAACTGACTCCAAACCCCACCCATTTCTAACTCTACTTTCCACAAATAAGAGAGAAATTAAGTTTCAGGGGATGGCTTTGAGCTGACATGGAACAGAAAGACAAGCACCGCAGCACTTGAGTTAAAGCAAATTAACATGAAGAGCTAAACATTTTCACATGCTATTGCAGTGTTTATCACAAACAGAACTGATGAGCAACACCCAAATAGTGTATTTTTTTCCCCTCAATTTTTCTTCTGTAACAATGTCTGTAGAAAATTTCAAGCCACTTTTTGATGACTGTAACCTTTTTCAAAACTAGTAGTTGTTATTTCATCTACAGCTCGCTACGGTGGGAACTCACGTTGTTTACAAAACCATTAAAACATGAGCAAAGTCCAGTTTACCTCCATACAGTCTTTCTTTTTGTGTGTCAATGCACCACAGTTCTCACAAGCTCCTTTACGGTACCTCGTTGCTACAGCATGCTAAAGAAAAAAAGACACTGTTGTAGAAACACAAGGCGTGATTCATATACATGTCCCAAAAACTAATTTGTTTTTTTCAATACAATTAAAATGCATATGACCTACCCAAACCTAGGAAATATTTTGATTATTATTGAACACTGTGACTTGCCCCCTGAGTAAGGATTCCCAGCTCCCGTCTCCCTCAAAAAAAATGTACCCAGAAATTACGTCCTCACAGAATCAACCCAAATCTTTACGACAAAAACATTCTGCGTACCTCTTGAACTCCGCGCTTGTACCAGTCTCCAGAGGAACTGTACTGTTTCTGCTTCTCTGGCTGAGGTCTCTGATGCTTCAGTGTAGGTCTTTTCGAAGGATCTATGTACCATGGTACTGAGGATATGTACTGAGGAATATGAGGATTGATATCCCTGGAAAAGATGTTGTGCAGTAAATACAAGGCAGAGGGAAAAAACCTCACCACTTCGCCTGACAAATAATTCTTGCATTGTAAGTTCAGTGCTTTAGGAGGGATGAAAATATAACAAAGCCATTACAGTGCATTGCAAAATAAACCCTAATTTAACTAGACCAACACAGACTTTCATGGATATTCTGTTGCCATCTGATTCACCTAAACTCCCAAGTCCAAATCAAGTATCTTATTCTATGCAGTTACTGAGGACAAAGCCAGTAACGTTTCTCAGAAGCAGCAAGTTTTGTAGCAGCCCAGGACTGGGGACAGATGATGTACCCAGCAAAGCTCACCAGTACTTTGATCACTTGTTTTCATCACTTTTAAAACACCACTTGTAAGTAGCCGCACAGACAGGACTTTTTAACAGCACTGTGAATGGATCACAGCAGATAAACACTGAACCTACAGTTGCTGGAAAATCCATTTTCCGAGGATGACTGGAATGTTAAAAGGAAATTCACAAAGTTCAACTATTTACTGCTACAATGACTCAGGCAGAAGTCAAGCACGACCCTTGTGATTACTCTATGATCACAACAGGAAAAAGCTTTTAAGCAATTGCTTTAGAATAACCACAGCTTAAGTAAACTTACTTTCCTTCTTCATCCACTTCAGCAGGTGCATTGCCCAGTTTTCTCTGTTCTTCTAATTCTTTCTTTTTCCTCCAGTCTTCCCTTGTCATCTTCTTCGGCTCCTCGAGGCTGACATCATTGGACCCTCCGGCAGGAGCGGCGTTGGCCACCGTCCCTGAGGCCATGCTGGCTCTTGCCCTGTAACAGAAACCAAGCGCGGACAGATCAACACCCTCGGACAGCGCAGTTCCGCAGCGTGGCTCCGCATCAGCGGAGGGAAGCAAGAGCGCCCTGTTAACGCCGTATTCTTGCCGCGTCTACCCGCAAAGATCGGTACCGGTGCCGAAAAAATAAATGTGACCTTAACATGATTCTCTTCATGAGCCCAAGCGACGGGGACGACCCGCGGCAGGCCCCGCGCAACGCGCAGACGCGGGCCTACGCCTACCCCGGGGACGAGGCGAGAGCGGCCGTGAGGAAGCAGCGGCTCACGGGGGCCAAAGCCCGGCCTCCGAGACGCGGGTACCTCCCCGGAGCGGCTGCCAAAAGGCGGCTGCCGAGGATCAGCCCCCGCTCCGACCGGCGCTGCCCCCGCCCCGCAGCCCCGCTCACCGGCCAGGCCGCACTGCCGCCCCGCAGCCCTCCGCGGCCCCACCTCGATCTGCGCTGCGTCACTGCCGGGGCGGTACTATGACGTCACATGACCGGCCGGCTGGGGCCCCCCCGCAGCGCCGCGCGGGGAGCGACGGGAGGCGCGGGGCTAGGGGCGCGAGCGCGGCGCTGCCGAGCCAATCGGCTGCCGAGCGTCGGCCGAAGCGGCCAATGGGCGGCGCGGAGGCGGTTTAAAGGCTGGGGCGGCTGCACGGCAGCGCGCTGTGCTCCGGGGTCCGGTCGTTGTTGAGCTCTGTGGGCTGATCGTTGTGCTGTCTCCGGTGGCTCTGACCCCAGTGCCGCTGGCGGCCTTACGGTGAGCCCGCGGCTGGGTGAGTGGGGCTGGCCGGGGAGGGCTGGGACGGCGGGGGGAGCGGTCTGGCTAAAGTCGGGGAGTCCCCCGACGGCAGGGGCTGCTGCGGCCGCGAGGCGCCTTAAGCAAGGCGAGTGCCGAGCCCTGCGGCTGTGGGCCTCGCTCTGGCTTTGTGCCTCTGCCTTTTCCCTTGGAGCTGTGGCAATTGAAAGCAGCTTTCTCCGCAGCGTTGCCTTGCCCCCCTGTATCGTGGCGGTGATAAGCTGCAGGGGGAGCTGCCCGGCTCTCCTCACCAGGGCAAGGAGCGCCCAGCCTGGGGCTGGAGAGCGGTGGAGAAGTCACCTGTTTGTGCAGAGTTTGCAATGGCTTCTTTTCCTGGGGAAAAGCTGTCTCGGCTGGTAGAGTACCTGGCGTTACTCTTGGCTCTCTGCTACATGTGGAGCCGAGAGGGACTTGCTAAGATAGGAGACGTCCTCTTCCTGTCCGGAGGAAGCTGTTAAACACAATGAAGTGGCGAAGCAAACCAGAGGCATTAGATCTTCCCGTGGAGGATTGCTAGCCAGACCTTGATACTTGCCCAAATTTGTAATCTCCTCTGGGACAGCGAGCCTACTACCTGCACTAGTAATGCCTTCAGACATAAGGGTTTGCAGCTAAACTTCTATAAAATGGTGAGAAGCTTGGGTTTGTTCCCCCTTCTCTGGGGATCAGTACATGGCAGTTACGTTGTCTTTGATGTGTTTTGTTTAAAAAGTGTGCTGTGATGGAAGAAATGCTGAGAATGATTTCTTCTTTTTCCTGGAAGGGCTTTCCAGAGTGATCTCATCCCCCGAAGATGGCAGCACTAATCTTTATTGATAAGGAGAACGGTGAAGTTGGTGCTGCTAAGAATCGGCTGAGACTCCCCTCAGCATCTTGTATGTATATGTTGTCCTCAGCCAGTAAGGAAGCAAGTGAAATGTACAAATCCTGTTTTCCTATTCACTGTTTTGAACAGTAATAGTTTTCTTAGTCATATATCACCTTATCTAATTCTGCTAAGCTTATCATTTACTAGTAAAATGAAGATCCCTCTGCTTGTTTTGATAGGTGGAGCTTATGCTCCTGAGTTATAAATGGTGAACAATGACTTTTATGACAACTAGTTTTCCAGCATATGCAGTTACTGAAGCAAGCTTTAGGGTTGATATGGTGTTTTTTTTCCTTCCCCACACCCCCTCCAGCAAAAGTCTTATCTGAAAGAACACAGGTTAAAACTCCACTTCCTAAAAAAACAATCAGTACGTCTCCAGCAAAATCTCACTCTCTCAGAAAGGCTCTTGGAAATGTGAATAGAACTGAAGGAGTCACGAGAAAGACGGAAAAGACAAGACAGAAAAATCAGCCTTGCATTGCAAACAAAGTGAGTACAGCACACTTATACAGCAGAGGGGAAGAAGTGCATAATTTACTACTGTTGTGGCTTAGCCCTGGCAAGCAGCAAAACACCACTCAGGGGCTTGCTGGCTCCCCCCTCAGTGGGATGGGGGAGAAAATTGGAAAGGTAAAAGTGAGAAAACTTGTGGGTTGAGATTAAGGCAACTTAGTTAAAATTTTTAAGGAAAGTAAATTATCACCACTGGCTGACTGATGCTTTGCCAGTGCCAGACCAATGGCAGCCCTAGCAAAATTCCCCACTGGTTTTCATTGTTTAACGTGATTTCAGTGGTCTGGAATATCCATGTGGTCAGTTGGGGTCAGCTGTGCCAGCACAATGGGTGGCCCGTTGGTGAAAGGAAGGTGTGGTGGGCACCCTGGACTTCTCACTGGTGGGGTTGTGAGAAGCAGAAAAGGCCTTGATGCTATGTAAGCACTGCTCAGCAGCAGCTAGAAAAGCTGTGTGTTATCAACACTGTTTTCATTGTGAATCCAAAACATGGCATCCTATGAGCTACTAAGAAGAAAAATATATCTCTGGAGATATTCAAAACCTGCCTGGATCTGGTACAGGTGACCCTGCTCTGGCAGGGGGGTTAGGCTAGATGATCTTTCAAGGTCCCTTCCAGCCCCTGACATTCTGTGATTCTGTGAAGAAAATAACTTGCTGGCAAAACCGGTGCACCTGCGTAGGCACAAGGAGTGCAACAGCGTAGGGGTTACCTAATGCCAAAGCAGTGACACCAGAGAAAATAGTCTGACTTAATGTTTTATTTGCATGTTAAGTATCAGGAGCTTAATATCATAAGTCTGAATGTTCTAGGGTACTGATTGTTGCTACTGTATATAGTCCTGCACTACGTCAACTCAACTGAAGCATTTTCCCATCTCCAGCTCGTTTGGGTTGAAGGTATTAGAATTCAGGCATAACTGAGGACTGCCTGGCAGGCACTCCTGGCTGTAGAGCACAGCAGAGCCAATACAAAGGTGCTACAAGGGGAAGTTACAGTAGCTCAAATAACGTGGCTTTCTCTTTTTAAGATTACTGAGAAGACTACTGGTTTAGAAAACTCTGATGCGGTGGCTGAAGAAGACTGGCCAGAAATAGAAAAAATGTTTCCTTTTGATCCTAGAGGTAAGAACTGTTGGTGTCACTATTAAAATGAATGATCAGGTATTTGTGAGTGTTGACATTGGTGTAAGACTTTGGCCAAGCTTTTGTGGCAAACAAGCTAGCATTGCATTTCTCTGGAGTCCTTAAACTTAAGGATGCTTGCTACTTCTGAAATAGTCTCATTCTTGTTTAAATATTTCTAACTGCAGTAGCTGTGTTCCAGATTTGTAGTAGTCTGAGTCCTTTATTATGGTGGCAGTTAAACCATAATAACTCTTAATTCATTAAATGGCAACTAGTAGACAAGTATTCCAAGGAATACTTAGTACTGAAGAATAGACTTCTCTTTAGTGTATGCCAAGATGGTAACTTATAAATGAAGAGATTCCTCCTGCTGTAGGATATAATACTTGAAGATGTAACTTCTAAAGCTGTTCTTAAAATATCAGCAATGAGCTGTGCTATCTTAGTCCTTCCAAGTGTCCTTGAACCATCTGGTTCATGTGGAAATGAGTGTGCAAAAATTGCTGTCCCAAAGACTGCAGTGTTGGTGAAACCGTGTTGTACCTGAAGTTGACTAATGGTTGCAGAAATTACTAAAAGCTTCTGCAGTTGTGCTGTGCAGTCTAGTCTCTTGACAAGTGTTAATGTATGGGATTTTAGGGACAACTAAGGTGTAACTGCAAATAAATACCCCATACAAGGGACACTGCTGTGTTTTGGACCTGCTCCTACTTCATTTAATCTAGGAGAATTTGCATCTTCCCTGGGTACTGCTGCTGTACGCTGTTACTAAAGTACAGTGTGTCTTTCTCAAACAGACTTTGAGAGTTTTGATCTTCCTGAAGAGCACAAAGTAAGCAATATCAACCTGTGTGGTGTTCCCCTCATGGTATTTGAAAGGACATATGACAAATGTGTGAACATGGTTCCTTCACCTGTGAAGATTGAGGAGATATCATGGGAGTCTAGTAAGTGGAAACTTGGCACAATTTTCTGGACACACAGCCCTCATTAGCAGTTTGAGAGGGAAGCTGGTTGGCTGCAGTATTGAACTGCCACTGCTGTCCTTACTACCAGGATAGTATACTAGTATCAAAGAGCTTCTGTTGTATAGTCAAGCTGGATTTAACTGGTCAACCCTACTAGTACAGAGAGTAGTCACCTAAGTGATGTTGCAAAGCAGTCTCTTGCAGGGTGTTGCTAACTGATCAGTTAGGTGGGCTCGGCTTATGCAATCAATTTCCCTCCTCATCCTAGTCCCCTGGGAGATAGCTTATGTTAGAGGGTATCCATTCTGGGTTTCATGAGAAACTGATTTGCTCTATTTCTAACTTTCAGACTTGCTACAATCAACTGCTGACTTTCTTACTACCTTGGATGAGATCATTGACATGCCACCTCCGAATTATGACCTTTAATGCATACTCTGAAGCTTCTATTGAGTTCAAATTTCATTAGTTCTGTGTTTTAATAAAGGCTAATCTAACCTGTGTAATACTGGCTGTGTCTGTTTTCAGTAGACCCAAAGTGTAGGTAGCAGGATAGTGCTTTGAGAAGGAGACTATCTGACAAAACCTATCAAGACTAATACACTGTTGTGAACCATATCCAGGAGTTAGTACCTAATTATCATGACTACATGGTGTAGGTTGAGGACCTCACTTAACTATCCTTTAATCCCTTAAACATGCAAGGCTTTAAAACCAGTCTAAGTACTAGCTCTAGTACTCTTCTGGCATTTTTCCTTTCTGGAACATGTTTGCTCTTTGTGGTTGCCTAAGATGGTATATGTTGGGTTGGTATGCAGCTCTAGACTATTCCTTGTAACTCTCACAGCATTGTGGCTCTCGGTGCTGGGCACTGTGTGCTCTGTGAGGAAGGGTTGGTGGAACCCCATCCTTACAAGCCCGCAGGTTCAAATAGTCTTTTTGTTTTGCATAGTAATGGCCTCAATTCCAGTTCTTCACCACATAAGACAAATTAGTTGTAGAGGTGGTCAGTGTGAAGTTAAAACAGCTCTTCTTGTTCTGGGACAGTACTCTGATCCAGTCACTGAAAGCAGCTCAGGTTGCTGTAGCTTGTCTTTATGAATAGCAATGCTGTGTCCTGGTCATCTGTTGGGGTAGAAGGCATTTTTGTTCTTCCATGATGCACCTGAGCTCTAAAGAGGAGCAATGGCCATGCAATGGCCATGTTAGGCTCACTGTTAGTACACTGTGGCACAGTAACTGCAAGCTGTGGCCAGACCAGCTTTCCAGCTCACCCTTACAGTAGTGACTGAAGTAACAAATATGCTTTAATGGTTGCGGGTGGACTGGAAGATGAAAATGCTCTGAGGGGAGTTAATTTAGTGTGGCTGATTGCTGCATCCCACAGTTCCACTTCATGGATGCATATCATGGCTGCAGCCTGTGTGAAGATGAGATGAGTGTGTAACTATACTCCTGTCCTGCTGTTTCTAGGAAGTGTAAAACTGCAGGCAGTGAAGGAGCCCTTGTGTTTTCCATGATGTGATCTGATTTGCAGGTGAAGGGAATGGAGTTGCCCTGCTCTGATGACATAAGTAATGAAGGCTCACTTCAGCCTTGAAAAGGGTGAAGGCAGAGCAGAGAATACCCATTTTCATTATTTTCTCATTTTTGCATGTTTCTTCATTAAGGAAACAAAACTTGTCTTGGTTTTTACTCAGCGGGAGGGGGATTGGCCTTTTGAGGATTGTCCTGTTGCAAATTCTGACCTTCATTCTGTTAGGACTAGAGATTTGCTGTTTCTGAATTATTGGACATCTGATGTGAAAACAGTCATCCTGTTTCTTCCTTAAACATATCAGGGTATCAGTCTGTGTTAAATTGTAATGAATTACAGAAGAGCTGGTCTTTATCTCCAGTTTCTTGTCTTGAAACTTCATAGAATTCAGAGGAATATCAAACTGAAAGGGAGGGGGGAATGAAACAATTAAGGGAGTTCTATACAGACGTTTCAGGTTTTGGTTGATAATTGAATTCAATATTTATTTTAAATTCTGAAATAACTTGAGCATCTCAGCTGAGATCAAAGTTTGGTGGGTATAGTCTACCAGCCAGGGCGGTTAAGCCATAGTAACTATAAAAAATGGGGAAAAAGGCATCTTTTTTTTTTTTTTTCAGACAAGCTGTGAGGAAACCAGTGTAAGCCTAATTTCACAGAAAAAATGCCTGTAACTAAGGCACTGAAACTGGTTCCACAGTGCCATCACATGGCTGCTTGCTATGCAGCCACTTGGGTGAAAACAGTCGTTGCTATGCAAGACACCAGCTCAGGGGCTAGGAGATACCCTAAGGATATGACACTAAATCAACAGAAATGCAGATTGCAACTTTTTCTGTGTGCAAACATGTGTCCTGTCTGGAGAGACACACTAGTGCTTTGTTTGTTATGGAAGTTTATCATGGTAAAAATAAGTACTTAAAATACTTGCTGTTATCAAGCACCTAGATCTATTATTCAAGCCTCAACAAATTAGCTTTTTCTGCCTTGTCCACCTCTGTTATCCCTGCACACGTGTCAAAACATTTAAAAGATGCATCCTGGCTGTAGGATTTCCTAAAAAAAAAATAAAAATAAAAAAATGAACAAGCATTTGTATCATGTTTGTAAAGTGCTAATTAAATGATTCAGATGGGCTTCTTGGTAGTGATACCTTAAATCTTGAAGTCTGAGAGCTTGTTACTTGTGGGGACAGTGGACTAGGTGGGCAGAAAGCAGGGAGAAGGGGTGTGAATCAGAGACTTGGGAATACTGCTCTGTCTGCATGAGAATGAATGCTGCTGCAGTGTGGAACATGGGGTAATAATGCTAGAACAACCTAAATGAGTTCACAGAGTGTAATCTTTATCTAAATTATTAAATCCTTTCATCAAAGTCTAGGGAACAAGAAATAGTCGTAGGTTTTGTGTCCTTCCCTTCACCCACCTCCCTTTTTTTTATTTTCTGTAAAATTATGAGAGGGTGTTTTGGGTGCAGAGGAACATTTTCTGCAGGACCCTTTTTTTGAAAGTTTCATCTAATTTTCTGCAAATAGTGGCTCTTATAGCTACTGGCAAGCAACACAAGCCTGTCAAAGTCAGGGCTGAATAAGAAGCATGCAAGGCTTTCAAGGTTTTATTTGTAAATAGTTGAGAACAAAAAGGTATATTTCATCACATGGCCCTTCTCTGAACCAAGCCAGCAGTGTTGCTAGGAAACTTGTGTATGGAATATAAATCTGTATGTAGCAACACCGTGCAAAAATCAGTTTTCTTTATACTGCTACTAAAGTTAATTAATCTTTTAACACTAAATATTAGCCTTTTTAAATGCTGGCCAGGATCCTTTTGGTTTAAAAGATTAAAAATGAAAAAATGGTAATGTCCAATTTTAGGTAACTCTGGGCTTTGTCATGGATGTAAGAAGTCTCTATAGCAGATAAATCGTGAAGTTAAATTCAGTTTTGGTTAGATGTTAATTCCCAGCAAATTCAACATTTTAGGTCACTGGAAATATTTTTGTTTCCTAGCGTACCTTATCTGGGGCTTTTTGTTCTCTTTGGGATTTCTGGTTAATGCAGGGCCCAGCCTTTGCTTTTACAAAGCTTTCTTTTGTAAACATTGATCAGAAAGATCTATTTCTTTCGGCTGGCTCTTATTTTCCTGTGTTGTGTACTTTTCAACTCAGCTAGCTGGGAAAAAGGAAAACGCATGTTCCTGTAACTGCCATGGGAACAAAGCTGTGATGAGCCTCAGCCTGTGGATTGAGCTTCCTCGGTGTAGTGAGTGAGATCAGTCACAAAAGCACAGTCTCCTATTCAGAAAGTGTAAACTCTCGTAGCCTCGGGGCTGCAAAAGTAGCTGGTGTCAGCCCAGGAAGTGCTGGTCTCCTGAGATGCAGGGAGCCTGGTACTCGGGAATCCTGCGCTGCTTCATGCCAGTTCAGCTAGGTGTTGACATTGGTGACTTGAAAAATCACCCACCTGAACTGTTTCAGTATTGACAGGACATATACAGCTTTTTATACTTGTAGTCATATTTTCTTCTGGGGTATTGTCAGGAATAGATGCAGTTTGAGTTCAAAATGGTGTCTGAGCACTACCCTGCACAACAGAAGTGCTAATGAAAACTGCTTGTAGTGTTTTGGTTTACTTCCCTGATCTTTATGTTTCCGGCAAATATCTGAGATATTTGGTCTTTTAAATGCGTGGCTCTGATGAAAATAAATGCTTGCTTGGTGGCTTGTTCTCACTTGGAACACCTTTAGTGTAGCTGTGCACCCTGACTGGGCAATCTGGATTGTAAGCAAGTACGCAGAGCGGGTCAGTACCTTTTTGGTTGGGTATCGCTCTGTAAAGCATTTCCTTTGACAGTGTTCTGGTTGTGAGAATCCCATGAAAAGGACCGTATGGAAATACCACAATGTCCTTCTAACTAGCCCCCAAATGGTACTCACTGTGCTCCAAGAGCTACAGGCACTGAGCAGATCACCATGTCTATAACAAGGGTTATATATGGCTAATATACACAGTATATATTTAGTAGCTGGTTGTCTGGGATCTGACTGCAAGCATGTGTTTTTACGTGTAACTTTGCAAAGCGTGCAAGAAAAGCGTAACTGAAAATTGGGGTGCCTGCTGTAAACCCAGCCTCTTACAGCACTGCAGCCTTGGCTGAGCCCTCCCTTTACAGGGGTGTTCAACAGCCCTCTGGGATCTGCCCCAGTGTTTTCTAGAGATCAGATCCTGCATCTCCAAGGTATTTCTTCAGGGGCTGCGGCCTCAGCATGGTCAGTACCTGCGAGGTGTGTTGCATTTGTGTAGGATTTTGAGTTCTGAGTTATGCCCAAACACTGCTTTGGGAATCCTGCCTTTGGTCCTGGCCTTTCCTTCACAAAGCAGTGAAACTGGCATGTCTCAAAACCCAAACTGCTGTACGAAGCCTCTGCAGAATGAGGGTAGCTGAGTGGTGCTGGTGAGAGCTTCCATTTTCCTGGTGCCTTTTTCCTCCATTGCCTGCTGTGGGTTGAAAAACAGTAAAAATCCTCAAGTTTAGTACTGCCCGTGTGGTGGGGAAGCCCACGGGGTGAATGAACTTCCTGCTGTGGAGGCAGAACTGGATGTCACCACACTAGAAGCACAGGGCTCTGTCAGGGCTGACACAGGCAGCCTTCTGGGAAGTGGTCAGACTGGGAGAACTGGTCTCTCCTCACCACAGCCATGAGGCAGGAGCTTCTGATGCTGGCAGGGGAAACAAACCTTATCCCTTTGGTATGGGCAGCCCTTTGCTGTGGCAGCATGAAGGACAAGGCTGCCTTTCTGGAGGCGAGATCCTTCCTGCCAGACTGCTGCCTCTGGAAGGCCAGGCAGCGACCGCCATGAGCTCGGTGCTGCGGAGGTCCAGTCTTCAGCCAGGGATATAGAAGCTGACATGAATTTAAATGCGGGCATGTTTGTCTATGCTTACTGCACAGATAATTGGTCACAATTCCTATAATGTCGTGAGTACGTGCATTGAAACAGGAGTCACTCGGCAGGGCTTTTGCTGTCTGGAGAGATGTTGAACTTTGCTCTGCTGCTGCTCCAACATGTCTCCAGTGGACAGCAGAGCCAGACCCTGAGTAAACGGGGGAAAGTCAAGGGGGGAGCTTTGAAGGATGAGGGCCACAATTTTTTACACGATTTAGGTTATTTGAGGAGAGCATGTTTCACTGGTGAGAGCCAGAGTTACCACTGTGAATGGTCATGCAGGACAGCTGTGGAAGGAGCCCGAGAGCACAGTTAAGGGCATCACGAGGGCTGCAGCAGGGGTGCTGCGAAAGGAGGGGAGGAGAGGGGAGAGGACGTGGCTGAGGCGGCGTGAAGGAGGTTCCATGAGCGGGGACAGGAAGCGGCACCCTGGCACCGAGCCCAGGGGTGAGCAGGTGGCGGGAGGGACGCGGGAGGACGAGGATGAGGCTCTGGCAGCCGCGGTGTTGCCGTCAGCCGGCCGCTGCCGGCCCGCGCAGCCACCAGAGGGAGCCGCGGGGCCGGCGAGCGGGAGGAGCGGGGCGGGAACCAGCTGCTGCCGGGCGCTTCCACCGCGGGCTGTGTCTGCGGGCTCAGCGCCAGCCCTGCTCGGGCCGCGGCTGCGACGCAGGGCCCAGCGCGGAGATGCCGGGCAGGGGCAGAGCCGCTGCCCCGTCTGCGCTGCCAGCCCTGCGGCCGCAGCCCTCAGTCGAGCCTCCCTCAGTGTCTCCCTCAGGGCTTCCCGCGCTGCCGTTCCCATTGCCGGGTAGCGCTCTGGCCACAGCAGCCCGTGCTGTGACACGGGTCCTAGTAACGAGAGTTCTCCTTGGGCCTGCATTACTGACCCTCGTCTTCCCAGACAGAGGTTCCTTCAGAAACCAAACAAGCATACTTTCTTGTCAACTGTGGCAGTGTGATTGCTGCGCACCAATGGAGAGTGTCTTTTAATATTTCTCTGCCACTTTTCTCTCCGTTGTTGCTGCTCAGATTTCTTCTGACATCCAAGCAAGAAGTAGCTTGTAATCTTCCATAGGTAGCCAGCTGGGATACGGGATATTCGTGGGTTTAAGCAAAAATCCTAGGAAACGTTGGCATTCCAGTGCTTTTTTCCAGCTGCAGTGAGTGTGCACCCCAGAAGATGGAGAGAAGATGAACTGTGCCTCAGCGGGAGCTCAGGGGAGAATGAGCAGAGCTCCTGGGGCCCTGGAGTGCAAATCTTCCTGTTGCTCCTTCTCTGTAAGCTCCCAGCATCCACAGAGACAGCAAAGCACTGCGTGCCTGTCCCCGTAGCAGGGGATGTCCCTGGGACAGTTGCAGGGAAATCCCAACCGCAGGGCCCTGCAGGTCCTTACTGCTCACCAGAGCAATACACCGTTCTCCAGCCTGTGGGGTGAATAATGGGCCAGCCTTCCTTCTGAAGGAGCTCGGGCAGGTGTGGGCAGCCCATGTAGTGAACAGGTCTGAAGAACAGCACCAAATACTTCTGCAAGGCAGTGATAAAACAGCTGCTGAATCATCTGGCTCAAGAGGGACAGGCTGCGGCTCACGGCAGATCACAGCAGGCACAAACACCCTCTGTGCTGGGATGTCCCCATCAGGGGATATCAGCTTTCTGTGGAACTGGTTCCTCAACAGGAATGTTGGCTTTGACTGTTGTTCCAGTGCAGGTTCTGCAAAGCCTTTATGACTCAGGTTTGGAATGAGAACCAAAAAAACCACCACCACCAAGCTTGGATTGGTTATTTTTTGGCTTTGGTTTTCTGTAAACCAACTGAGCAAAACCATTCCAGCTTCAGGAATCAATAAACTAACATCATGATTAGGTAACCTATCATCCTGTTTCTCAGTCAAATACAAGGTACTGCAGGAATTTATTAGTTCAGAGGGTTTTGCATTTCATTCAGCATGGTAGCAACCTCCTTTTAAAAATCTGAGCAGCCAGAATTGGATTTCTCTGTACCCACTTCTTGTGGAAACTGCAGGCAGGAGGATTAAGTTGTGATTCTCTCTGAAGGATTCTGTTTATTTGCAGGGAATGCACCAAGTTCTGTTCATCTAAACATCCAGCAGCAAAAAGTGAGTGACAGTTTCTTTGCTCTGAACCTCTTTCAACTTGAAAACTTTGTCCATACAGTTTTCGTCCTCAGGCTGTTTAGGTATTGC
Organism: Actenoides lindsayi; assembly: GCA_025331215.1. Classification (NCBI taxonomy): domain Eukaryota; kingdom Metazoa; phylum Chordata; class Aves; order Coraciiformes; family Alcedinidae; genus Actenoides; species Actenoides lindsayi. The sequence goes on along the minus strand of WTSP01013384.1, from coordinate 6,682 downwards.
CTACTCCTTGCCCATCACCTTTCTTCTTAAAAAATGCTCAGTCCTTGAGAGCTGTTCATACCAGCTCTATGATCCTTTGCTCTGAGTAGAGCCTATTATATTTCATCTCCTGGATTTTCGGAAGGAGCTTATAAATTCTTTTTAGGTATTTTAAAGTGTCAGTTAAAGTGTCCCATTCTCATGAAACCAAGACTCCTAATGCCAAAGCTGACTTACCAAATCTTACTCTATAAAACTTAGGAACGAAACTTTATTTTGTAAATGCAATGCCCCCTGGTTCCAGAAGCATTCTGACCTATCAAAGCACATGTGAGAGAAGGAAGTCAAAACCACAGTGGAAACATTCCTGTGGGAAATAGATTCCAAAAGCACAGCACTTTTCAAACAATAATTATTCCACTGGAAGATGTTCAAAACTTGCAAGTTACAACCAGGTACTGGATTTTGCTTTTTACCTTCTACCCAGTCTAGCTCCAGCTTTTTTTTTTTTTCCAGATAAGAAGCTCTCAACAGCTTCTTTCAGTGTTAGTAAGCCTTCCTCTGAAGTGTTTTGTTCTTCTGTGCCCGTCTTCTCACCCCTTATTCTGAGGGTTTTTTTGAAACCAGGAAGGATCTGGAAATGCTTTGTATTGAAATCTAATTGCCTCAAGGAAGCTTACTTCAGTTGTATCCTGGTTCCCCAGCCTGGTGTATGTGACCATGCTGTGGCTTTCAAGTCTTTTGCTACATCAGTTTGCTGCTTTATAGAAGATTATTCTCAGAAGGAACAGATGGGCAAGGGACTTTTCTAGCACTGGAACTCAGCCAGTTCTGTCTGTCCTTCAGATTTTTATTCTTTTTTTTTTTTCTGTTGGAACTACCATCCTTTTTTTGTCATTAATACAGAGAGCAAAAAATGATTTGTCCTCCTGATAGCTTCAGCAGCATGCTTGAAACAGAGATCAGCATATTAGGAACCTGATGCTCTACCTGTGGAACAGCTAATTCTTTAACTAGTTTGCCCTATACAGGAGACTGCAGAAGTTGGTGGGGATTTGTTACCAATTTAGGGTCTTGGTGCTTCTGTGTCTGTCCAGGCTTTAAGGGCTGAGTGTTACTAACTGGTGCTGTAACTGGGAATGCAACATTTTTGTGTGAAGGGCAATGGTGTCACATCCCTAGAGTATAATTTTCAAAGATGTCTGTGTGACTTCAGAACCAGGGTTCTATTTTTAGATGTAATTTGCGTGCCTGGAGGTGCACCTACAAAAAGACCTGGGTCTCTTTTGTACCTATCCCCTAAATGCAGATCCTCAGAATCCTGCCATGCTGCTGCTGAGCTGCAGTAGCACTGATGGCTTATGGCTCTTTTGTTTACTCCAGATGAATTCTCTGATAAGCATCTGTTTCTAGGCAAGCAGCTAGAGACTCATTTATGCCTAAGCCCTGCTAAGATGTTTCTTGGCCTACTTGTTCTGTGGAGGCTGATGTGACAGTATTTTCAGAGCAGTTTCTTCTCATGTGGGATGTGGGCAGAGTAGGATGGCAACCGAGGAGGAGGTGTTGGTGTTTCTATTTCCAATAGCACAGTGCTCGTCTGAGAGCGTGAGAGGCCGGTGTTCAATTTCAAGATGCTTCAGCAGACTTGAGTTCCCACTCCCAGCTGAGTTATTCTGGAGGGCTCTCCTCAGCCACTCCTCCTGAGCAGGACTGAAAACACAGGAGGCTTCAGTGTGCTTGGGCAGGGAGGGGATGAGCTGGTGGCTTGGTGGTTAGGCTGCTTCTGCAAGGGAAAGGAAAACTGGTTAGCAGACAGTCCTCTGCATGGAGAAAATATTCCCTTCCTTTGAGCTGTGGGGTGAAGAAGGGTCCCTTTTCCTCTCTATTCCTGCCTTGTTGGCACTTTCTGCTCTCGGGTTCATCACTCTGGTTCTGGACCTCCGCGTCCACGTCCTGTGGCTGGGTGTCTGCAGTGGCAGGGGTTGCTGTTTGCTGTCCCTCCTGCTTGGGCTGACTCACTTCCTGCCTTCGTAACTCATTTGAAACCTTCCTGTTTTCTTCAAGTTTTGGCTGCAAAGCATCTGATGAAGCCAGCTATGAAGCTTGTTTCAGAAACTGTACTGTGCTGCCTGATGCTACTTTGCATTGTTTCGAGAGTGCCAGAGCGTGGCCCAGGCTGCCCAGAGAGGCTGTGGAGTCTTCTTCTCTGGAGACTTTCCAACCCCCCCTGGACCTGTTCCTGTGTGGGCTGCCCTGGGTGTTCCTGCTCTGGCAGGGAGGTTGGACTGGATGGTCTCCAAGGTCTCTTTCATGATTCCATGGTGCTGGCAGGAGCCAGCTGCCAGAAGCGCGGGGCTCAGAGGGGCCCGGGGGTCCTGGCTGGCAGCAGCAGCAGCGGTGAGGGGCCGGGCAGAGGTGCCGCAGGCCGGGGCTGGGTGCGCTGCAGCTTGTGTGGGGCCTGGCTGCCCTGCCTGCCTCTCACACTCTTGCTTTCACAGGTGTAGAGCCAGTCACAGCAAAATGATGGAGAGAATGATAAACCTGAGTAGAATCACTCTGGCAGGCTTTTAAGACGCTCAGACAGCTAATCTGGCTGTTGTGAGGGACCCCGAGCCAAGCTGCAGGGGCTGTGTGCCGTTCTGGTGACATCCAAGCCCTCTGTACAACTCTGAAGCAACCTTTAGGACAAGAAATATGTGCATGTACGTGCACTCACGTACACAAATGGACCCTAGGGGGAAGGTAATGCCTCTGTAGGAATCTCTGCGGGCATTTCCTACTGGGAACACTTCCCAGTTTAGAAAAACATGTTATGGAGGGTACCTGCAGCTCTCCTGTCTTGGCATGTTCCTCCCTCTTTTGCAAGCCCTTTGGCTTCTGGAGACTGCACAGGTCACCAACAGTATGCAGAAGGGCTGTTTCTACTGTCTCCTCTCTACTCTGCTACCCAAGCGTGCCTGACATAGCTCTGCACTTCTTGCATAAGAGGTGGGAGCACTGTGTCCTAATTTATACGCCCATCACAGTGCAAAATAAGAACTGGCTAATCAAATCCGAACTGGCTTGCACTATGACCACAGCCTTTGTAAATGAGCAAAGTGGTCTGTGGAAGGTGCATGATTTATACAGAGTTTCCTGGGTTTATCTGTCAGCTCAATATATTCTGAATCAGTGGGAGAGCTCGTGAAATTTGTAAGTCAATTGAGCTTAAAGAAACCTGACAACTAGATGCACAAGAGTAAAACAGAATATGTATTTTTGTATAAGGCTCTGTATCGTAAAGAACAGACCCATAGAACTCATCTCTCAAGGGAAACCAGATGAAAGTTTGCTTTTAACAGTATCAAGGGAGAAATTTCAGTTTCTTCAAAAGTCATGTGGATTTTGCCAGTTTTCAGGGGGACCAGGCTCCAGCTCCTCTTGGAATTCATAACTCCTTGTGTTACCTTACCGTCTGTCACGGAACACTATAAGCAGGGATGGAAGATACATGAAATCACGTAAAAGGTGCCTATGTGTCTCTTGGGCTTGCTGGAGGCTATATTTTTAAGATATTTTATATACAGGACCTGATTTCTCTGACGCCTGCATGTTTTATACAGTTGTAAGGATTTGAAGTAGCTTGGGAGCCATCTTTCCTTCTGGGAGGACCTTCCTCCAGTAAAAGAAGGAAGTCAGCCCTTTGTATTTATCCAGAATACAGTGAACAGCAACAAACAAAGCAGAGGAGCTAGAGCTGCTTGGTGTTGCTGCCAGTGGCAGCTGGACTGCGATGTGATGCTTTGGAAAGACCACGCGTTGCCTCTCTCACGGTGCTGTGCTCAGGGCTGCAGCCTTACCTTGTCTGCCCTAACACCATAATGCCTCCAGAAATTCCAGCAGCTGAATTAGGGTGAGATCTAGACTTCCTGTCAAAACCCAAACTCAGTTAGTCGAAACTTTCCATCTGAGATACTAAGCTGATAATACCCATCCTGACTGATGTCAGCTGACAAGAGCGGTGCACAGTATGTTTTCTGTCTCTTCCTTTATCAGTCGCTGTGCACTAACTTTCTTCCCGCCCCGCCCTTCAGTCTTTGCTTTTGTTTCACACAGCAAAGCAGATAACCTGTTCTGTCCTCTCTCCTTTCTAAAGGCCTGTGTACAGTTGAAGACTTTACTGGTCACTTTTCTGCCTTTGCTTAGTAGATGTGCTGAGGACTGAGGAATGGGATTCTCTCACCACAGGACCTGGCTCCTGTTCAGCTGCTTTCTGCTTTAGGTTATCTGGCTGTCACACACGTATAGAATGAACCCTGCCTTTTGGGACCCAGGAAACGTGTGTAATCTTTGCTTAAAGAACCAGCAGGGATGTATGGGGCAGCAGGGAACAGATTAATTTAGTTCTCTGTCTTTTACAGAGAAGTATTTAAACCTGGGGCTAGAACGAGGATGCAGCTGAAAGTTGTACCAGTGAGCCCCGCAAATACAGCTGAATCCAGACTGAAATGGGACCCTTCCTCTCTTCCTCTGCAAAGACATGCAAATTCATTTAAGCATCCTTACTTGGTAAGACCTACTAGGGCCTTTGCTTCTCCATGCCCAGACTTCACTCAGGGCAGCATCTGAGAGCTCAAAGGTGGTATTTTATTAGCCCAAACCAGGTCCCTTCTGCTACTGAAAAGCAAAATCCCAGTTCCAGATGCTTTTGAAACTGTGGGAATATTTCCTGCCAGGATCTGGCCTCAGTGCCAATGGCTATGCCTCCTAGTGTTAATGACTGTGGTCATATATTTTAACATGGGGATTAAAATGATGGTTTGTGTCTGAAACCTCTGCCCTTGTGAGATTTGTCTTGTGTATTAGCCTAGTTAGAGATCTGTAAACCAGACCTCATCATGAAACAAAAGCTGGCACATATTTTTGCCTTAAGGATGGACAAACTGAGCCTTTGTACTGACTCAGGAATGTGGTTATTAACAGTAAATTTTCCTCTCCTCCATAGTAGCTGGTCCACATTTGAGCTTTGTTTTTGTGGTAACCCTTAGGGGGGTGCAGCAGAAAAGCTCAGAGCTCTCCTGAAAAGCATTTGATAGACCTATTTTGAAATGCACTTGAAATGCCTCTGCACTAACGCACGTGGTGTGGGGAGCAAACAGGATGAGCTAGAGCTCTGTGTGCTACCTCGGGACCACGACTTCATTGGAATTACTGAGACATGGTGGGACAGCTCGCGTGACTGGAACACTTTCATGGATGGCTCTGTCCTTTTGAGGAAAGATAGGCTGGCAAGGTGGTGGAGTTGCCCTTTATTTGAGGGAGAAACTGGAATGCCTTGAGCTCTCCCTGGGGGGCAATGAAGGAGCAATGAAGAGCGAGTTGAAAGCTTGTGGATAAAGATTAAGGGGGAGACCAGTATGGGAGACATTGTTGGGGGTGATTACTACAGGCCCCCGGATCAGGATGAGGAAGCTGACAAGGCCTTCTACAAGCAGCTGGAAGTTGCCTCGCAGTCACAGGCTCTGGTTGTCACGGGGGACTTCAGTACCCTGACATTTGCTGGGAAAACTACCCAGCCAGGCACGTGCAGTCCCAGAGGTTCCTCCAGAGCATTGACAATAGCTTCTTGACTTGGGTGGTGGAGGAGCTGACCAGGAGAGGAGTGCTGCTGGGCCTGTTACTAACCAACAAAGAGGCACTGGTTGAGGATGTGAAAGCAGGGGCACCCTTGGCTGCAGTGCCCATGGGATGGTGGAGTTCAGGGTCACGTGCAGCAGGCACAGGACCACAAGCAGGATCTCTGCCCTGGACTTCAGAAGGGCCAACTTTGGCCTCTTCAGGGAACTGCTTGAAAAAGTCCCATGGGACAGAGCTCTAGACGGTAAGGGGCCCCAAGCAAGCTGGGTAATATTCAAGCATCTTTTCCTCCAGGCTCAAGATCAGAGCATCCCAAAGAGTAAGAAATCAAGTGAGAGAGCCAGGAGACCTGCATGGTTGGGCAGGGAGCTAATGAACAAACTTAAGTGGAAAAAGGAAGCATATAGAACATGGAAGGAGGGGCTGTTCACGTGGGAAGGGTACAAAGAGGTTGTCAGAGGGTGCAGGGATGCAACAAGGAAAGCTAAGGCCTCCTTAGAACTAAACGTGGTGATGGAGGTCAAGGACAACAAGAAAAGCTTTAAGTATGTTGGAGGCAAAAGGAAGTCTACAGGAAATGTGGGCTCACTGCTGAATGAAGTGGGTGCCCTGGTGACCGAGGATAGAGAGAAGGCAGAGTTCCTGAATGCCACTTTTGCCTCGGTCTTTACTGCTAAGGCCAGCTACCAGGGGTTCCAGTCCTAGAAGCCCACAGAGGAAGCCTGGAGGAAGGAAGACTTTGTCTCAGTTGAGGAGGATTGGGTTGGAGAACACTTAAGCAAACTGAACATCCACAAGTCCATGGGCCCTGATGGGATGCATCCACGAGTGCTGAGGGGATGACAGAGGTCATTGCTAGGCCACTCTCCATAGTCTTTGAGAAGTCCTGGAGAACAGGAGAGGTGCCTGAGGACTGGAGGAAGGCCAATGTCATCCCAGCCTTCAAAAAGGGTAAGAAGGAGGACTTGGGTAACTATAGGCCAGTCAGCCTCACCTCCATCCCTGGGAAAGTGATGGAACAGCTTGTTCTTGCCACCATCTCAAAGCATGTGGAGGAAAGGAGGCTTATCACGAGTAGTCAACATGG
>WTSP01013381.1:12144-25972 GCA_025331215.1 Actenoides lindsayi | reverse complement strand
TCATCAGGGGCTGGGGTCAGGGCAGATGCGGGACCCCAGCAGTCTTGCTTAGAGATGCCATGCTTGGAAATAAACCCTGCAGCAGCACCCAGCACATTGGTCCCACTGGCTCATGCTCCCCAGGAGCACACTCTGCCAGCATGGTTATGAAGAAAGGACAGAAAAACTAACTGGGATGGTTTATAAACCGCATGGGACCAAATCTGCCTCTCCCTACTCAGGGGAGAAACTCCACCAAGAACGGAAGAGTTGCACTGGCTGAAGCCCAAGCTGAGCTTAGCACAAATACAGCTTAACTTTTCCTTGAGACATTAGTGAGTCTAATAAAGCCCTGCATAACACCTTCATTAAGCAGGATTTACTGTAATATGCTATACAAACTTTATGCCTCAGCTGCATAAACACCCGTGTTAATACTATAAATTACAGCAGCATTCATATTAACATATTGCAAGCACCTCAACCAAGGTGAAATGCTTAGTGGCTTTAAGTAAGCATCTGAATTATATGAAAGTGTGGAACAAGAGAGAAGCTTCTCTAGTAACTGAGACAGACGACATGAGTGCTGTAAGCCTTACAAAATCATTCCTAAAAAAAAATAAAATAAAATAAAAAAAAACAAAGAAAGAAAAAACCGCAAAAGAATGAAATATCTAAACCCCCAGTTTTGCATACTGCAGTATTAGTGCTAGACTTCAAGGCTTTCTAACGGAAATTGGCTCTGATTTGTGAGATATGCATTACATCATAGTCTTCTTTTAGGGCATTATGTCATTCCTGCTGAGACGCATTATCTCGGCTTGGCCCGGTATTAGTGATTTTTGCAGGCCTACTGCAGTGTTCCCAAAGCACTGCTGGGAACCACAGATTGAAATCTGAAACATTTATCTTTTACAAAGCTGAAAAAGAGGAAAGATGTTAACATCAGGCATCACTGACTTTCTTAACCCTCTCCTGACTCTGCTTCTTACTGGGGCTTGGTTTTGATGTCTTTGAACATGCTGCACAAATGAGGTAACCTTTAAAAACTCACATTAGAGGGGGCGTAATACAACATTTCTTCCCACTCTCCCAGAACTGCCCTTGCAGCTGCTTGAGTAACACCTCCCCGGTCTTTACAAGATGTCAGCATGAATCAGATTGTACCTACATACACTGACAAGCTATATTCCACAGACACAGATAGCACATATATTAAGAACAAAAGGGTAAGGCAGTCAAAAGCTTTTTCTTACTCAACTCTTATTAAAAAATTACATATTATCGAGCAACCTGGATATTCTGTTTTTCATCACTTACGGAGATCATTCACACCCAGACAGATCCTCACATCCTGGTCCTTCCAAGGACACAAAAGCAGAATTCCAGGAGGCTTATGCTAGAGAGTAATTTTTATGCAGGGAACTGAGAAGATAGTATCTCTTCTGACTTCAGCCATGAAATTAGAAGCCCATTTTGTCTCACTGTATCTAGGGCAGGATTAGAGGCTGTATCACGGAGGGAAAAGACAGGTGTTTTCAGGATAACACAAGGATATTCCAAAAACCTCAGAGAATCCCAGCACCCCTCTCTCCACAAAAGAACAATTATAAAAAAGGGGCTCTGAATGCTAAAAGGAAATGGGAAACATTCAATGATGACTAAATTACAATTCCCTCTCTTGTTATAAACTAACCCTATTCATTGAAGGGCTGTAATTGCTCTATTTTTTACTTAGATTGTATGTTTCAGTGCATTGTCACACTTTGGTGCTTTAAGGCTCTCTGCTGCAGCTGTAGCATAATTTCTAGAAAGATTGCAATGGCAACTGTTTCCATCACAAAGGAATGATCGGTGGCATAACCAAAACTCAGGAGGTAGAACATCGTTTAATCCTGCCAGAGATCTCTCTCCCACTTGGACTTCTCCTTTCCTTCTTTTCCTTTTGGATTACAGAGCCTGAATAACAAAGCATTAGGAAGAACAAGTGCTTGTGTGTACTTGATACCTGCTGTCCCCATCTCCATGTCTGCAAGTCTACTTTCACAGGCAGAAGATTTCAGGTTTGGGAGCCAAGTGCTTTTAAAAGTTAAAATTCCTAAAGGGTTTCACGTGGCAAGTCCCTATCCTACTACACTTTGCCATTATGACAAGGTTTTACAGGTAACGCCTCACTGGACATAAAACTACTAACTGTAGGAGGAAAAATTAAGCTTGTTTTGTTAAAGAACTGGTCATGAGAGGTGGTAAAAATGAGTTCGCAGATATTTTCACCAAAAATGTACTCGGGGGCTTTTTGTCAGTGATTCCTTTCAACAGGAAAAGCTGATTATGTGATGTAATACCTGACCCAAGGAATAAATGCATGTCATGACAACACAGTGAGTTATCCACTACTTGAAGTGGCCACAAGACAGCCCACAGACAGGTGGGCTTACTTGCTGCTAAGCCCTTTGAAAGGTCAGGGACTAATATTTGAGGTGCTAGATTCAGGGAAGTGAAATTCTGTTACAGACTGATACTTCATGGGTCCTGCATGGCTTTGAACATTAGGCCACAATTCACCAGCAGAGAAGAATATATTGAGCTGAGAGATCTACTCTTCTGAAAGAAGCTTTAGTTAAGGTATCACAGAAAAACACACTTAAAATTCAGAGCAAGTAAATACAAATACTTTTGCTTTGCACTCCAAGGACTAGTAAAACTGTAGTCACGGCATTATAAAATAACAGGATCAAACTCTGCTCCTAATCAGCAAAGCATAAATCTGCATTATACCTCGGACTCTAGCAGAGTTACTTCAGTTTTATGCAAGTTTAAACAAGAATATGATTTGGCCAGTGGTGCCAAGCAATGGAATAACATCAGGCCAAGCTTGTTAGGGAGGACTTATGTAGATTTCATGTATCCTTCAGGATATGCAAAGAAGCTCCTCTAGCAGAAGATGCTGGATGATGGCCAGGACCAAGTGGTATCACCCTAACAAGAAAAGAGTACCTGTGTGATGGGGGGACACAGGAAGGGATGTTCTTACCTGCAGCTTTCCTGCAGATGGAGGTCCTCCCAGTCCCCTCATCATCTCCCCAGTAGTTCCCTCTGCCCCCACATGCCCTCCCAGCTGTGACACCCCTCCCTGCAGGAGATGCAGGTCTGGTCCCACACCCCATGGACCCCTCATGCCTTTACATCCCTGTCTGCCTGTGCTTCCTGGAGTATCAGTCCACATCATGTGCCTCTCTGAGTGCCTCTGCACATCTGGAGCACCTGAGAGGCCAGTCTCAGGTTTATCCCTTGCCAGGACCCTGTCAAACACCAGGAAGCAGGGACGAGTCAGGAGTCCCCTCCAGCACACAACACAAAGCAATGCACAAACTCAGCAGTGACTTCAGTCAGAAGACAGAGGTCTCCAGACCCTTCCTGCATCCTGGGAGCAGACCCTGCATAGGTAACGTTCCTTAGAAGCAAGTAAGACAGTAAGGCCAAAGGTGAGCCACACCAGCTCCTATCAGAGCTAGTTAAGTTCCCTATCATAAATATTCATTTGCCTTCTGTCCTTTTCCCTCTAGCATACCCAGACATAATTTACAAAGCGATTCTTTTGATTTTAATTAACTTTAAAATCCCCTTTTTTTTCCCCAGTGGTGTGAAATTAGCAGAATGTGCCTGGTTCCCCACTGCATGGTTCTGGATTTACAGCTGTGTAGCTCAACTGATTTTATACTTCCCTGAGTTACGAGGCTTACTGGTGAATTTATGTCAGCAGAAGACACCAACCTGATACAGTCCCAGTGAGAAAGCCTTCACTTGCAGGGCTGCAGCTCGCATCTTTAACTCTAGATTAGACATAGAAGGAGTCCTTTTGTCAACGAGTGAATCTCTTACATAGCTATTTTTGAAAGAATTGGGTCAAACTTGATAAGTTTCCAAGGGGAAAAAAAAAAAAAAAAAAAAAGCTGAAGTATATCAAAGCTCAAGATTTTTGTGGGTTTTGACATTTGGGAATTTGTTTTAGGAATGCTGCATCATTTCACAGAAGAACAAACCTTTTCTCCTTATTTTGGAACACTGTTCTCCACTTTCAAAGTGATGCAGCGCCCCCCAGGGAACAAGGTTATGGAGAGCATTAAGCAATGCCAAAATGAAACTCAAATATCATTAACAAGTCAGTCAGTAATCGGTCATTAATTCAACGAAGTTCTTCAAGCTTTCTTGGTTCTTTATTTGGTGTTTGTCCCATAACCTTTGTTTTTTATTAACTACACAATTACAAAGCATGTTTTCCACTCAGCTGTACTGCGTAAGTCACAGGCAAACAGGCATTGGTTCAGCACACCCATTTTGGGCCAAAAATGGTGGGACATGACAAAAGCCCAAGCCCTCACATTGGATTGAACTTGCCTTTCAACCCAGAGTGCTATAGATTGTCAAACCACGGGCACAGGAATCCCTTTTTGGTGTAACCACAGATTTTGGCTTCCTGTGCACACTCGTGAACACAACATATCCCAGCCAAACATTGGATCTCAAGAAATGCATGTGTTTGTTCATCCCCATCTAGTCTTGTAAGTAATCAGGCAGAATTGTCTCTGACTTCTGACCTGTTATCATTAGTTCTATAAAGTTTCTGAAGTCTAGTTCCTATGTCCACAGCTTTATGGGTTCTTCTCTTTATCCATTAATTTATTTTCAAAAAATGCTGTTTATAACAGAAATTCAGCCTCTGTGTAGTTAGCCCTGGTTGTGCAGGAGATCTGTGTAAAGTCACTGGTGGGCTCCCTATGGAAAGCACCTACCTTGTATCTTATTCACATGAGAATGAATATGGGTCTGACTCAAAGCCTGCTGCTGCCTTCTCATCAGCCTCAGACAGCTTTTCATACAGCCTGTCTTGAAAAGCAGGGTCTCATCTGCTCTGCGGAAGCATTACGAGAGGTGGCAGTTTTGGGAGAGGGCTCTTTTTTGGTGGGGTTTCTTGACCCTCAGTGAGGTGATGTTAAACTGGCTGTATGTGACCAAAATAGAAAAATTTTTCAGTGTATCTGTCATGGACTCCATCTGTCACCCGCTTTATAGCCTTGTAACTTAAAGACATTTGACTTTCAGACTAGTGAGGAAAATTCACTCCAACTGAGTGCTAAATGCAGTCCAGCCATCCAGACTGAGTTTTCAAACCACGCTACAAGGATCTGAGTAGCACTGCTCTCTGCCCAGTGTGACATGAGCATCTGGACAAGGATGTGCTGGTGTTTCTGTAGCCATCCTGGAGACAAAAGTTGCTATGATATTATATTTCACTGTAACAGTTACTGTTAAGTAGATGCATGTTCCTTGTGGCATCAGCTTGCCATTGGCATGGAGCAGGCAGCCAGAGATGCAGAAGGAGATTAATATGATGTGATATCTGATGATACCTGGAGGGACAGCACCTGGGAGCTAGTGATACAAAGTCTATTCATTGAAAGCTTTGCTCTTCATTAGAAACTCATTAACACACAATCAGAAATATCTGTCTGTGGTCAGCAGCCAAAGATGGAAAATACTGTCCACTCCTGCCTACCTGTATTACAGACAATTGCAAGGGCACATTGGTTGTACCACAAATAGGTGCAAACAGAGCTAGGCTCACACCTGAGAGAAAGAAAGGTTCAGGGCACTCCCATATTGTGCAGAAACAGCTACCAAAGCGCAGTGATATTTAGACTCTGTTGATGCCAGTAAAGTTGTGAGCTTGGCGTGCAGCCAGTGTTTCATATGCACAGTGTTCTGGGGCCTGCAATGAAGGGGGAGAGAGAGCTAAAGGAGTCCCGAGCTGCACTCCGCTCCAGAGTGGATGCCAGATTTGAAGCAGGTGCTGGGGCTTTGCAGTGGTATGTTAGCTCTTGCAGCGCTGCCTGGGACCACCTAGTCCTGGTGCCTGGGTTCCATACTGCTGCCCCAGGGGCCGTTGAAATGCCAGGAGGTCAGGCACTTGCTGCATTGCCTGGAGAGTCCAAAAGGTCAGGGTTTTCTCCCTTGCCCTCCCAGGGACACAGAGATATTAATTTCAAAGATGTTGGAAGGGTCATGAATATCATGTTATGGCTCTTGTCCTCTCTTGCTGGCTGAATTGTCTTTTCCCTCCAGCCCATGTTGCAAAGGCTGAGAGGTGCCCCTCCATTTTCTCCCTCTCTTTACAGCTGACAACCTGCCCATCCTTGCTCTGACACCTCCTGAAAAGGAGAGGGTCCACAAATATATCTGAACTGCAGAGCTGGAGGATAGTCCTCTGGGTGCAGTAGACGTGGCTTGCGGGAAGGAACAACATCTCTCAGCCATCAAGTGACGATCAAGGCCTGGCTCTAAAAGTCAACGCAAGCAAGAATCACATGTAGCAGTAGCTGGAGACTTGCATCTCCTCCTTGAACATGGGTGACAACAGTTGAAGGAGGGTCAGGAAAAGTTTTCCCTCATTTTCCCCTCTGTCTGTGTTCCTGGTGGCCATAGTGCATGTCCACAGCAGAGTTGCAGGCTGTCTGTATGGGAGCAGAATGAGCTCAGCTGACATAGTTTTAAAAATGAACTCAGTGAGGTGAAAAGATCATTTTTCTCTTCTGACATTTTCAACTACTTAGTTGCTTAATTATCTTTTACCAGAATATCTCCCTGTAAGCACCAGCAATTTCATCCATTAGCAATTAGTGAGAACAGTTATTCTACTGAACTTTGTGCATTTGAATAATAGATTAATACCCATCCCTCCGAGTATGACTACATGGGCCAGACTCCCAGCTGAAGAAGGCTGACTTAGCATTATTCACATTAACATTTTAGTTTCAGATTTTAAAACCAATTTGAAAAGGATATTTTTATTTTTTTTATTGAGAAGAATGACTTTATCTCCTCCTATTTGGTTATTCCAGCAACAACACACGCTTTTGTCATGCAAATAATTTCAGTGGTGATCCAGTGAGCAGATAAATTTCTGCCTTGCTGATATTCTGGCTATGGATATGACCATTTTTAGAAACAGCAGCCAGTGGAAAACCCCTGAAATATGCAGGGTTAGAGTGAGCTTTAATGAAAACACATTCACATTACATATTTCAGCTTCAAAATATGACCAAAAGAAATTTTTAAAAGACCTTCTAGTGGAGTTATATCACAAGCAATATCTACACAGGACCATTAAAACTTGCCAATGGAAAATCTGTACCACGAATGCGGTACTGTAATTAGATCCATTTCATCATCTACAGATAAAATATCCAGCTCCTTCCAGGAACTAAGCAATCAGATCCTGTCTTTCAAAGACTTTGCAATAGAGAGAATTCAGTACTTATAAATTAAGAGTCCCTGTATAAAAACCAGTAAAAGACTAAAAAGGAGTGCTGAAATTTTTCTTTAAGTATAACAGTTCCTGAAAGTATAAGAAAAGAAGGATTCTTTAGAAATGTCTACAGGACAAAAAAAAAAAAAAAAAAAAAAAGAAAGAAAAAAAAAATTAGAAAAGTCCTTGTCTCTGGGTTTTCCCTTTCAGTTTTGATGAGGTATGTATAATCACGTCCCCAAGAACTGATTTGTGTGATTTTAAAACCGTTTCAACTTTGTACAAGCCTTCAAGGATTCTGTCATTAATTCACAAGGTTTTGTTCCCTAAGAGCTGCTGCCTTCTTACAGGAACATTGCCCTTTTTTACCTATTAAAAAAAAATAAAAAAGGATAAAAGAATAAAGGATCCTTAGAGCTGGAGAGAACTGCATGTGATTTGGGTTAAAGAGCTGGAGAGGTCAGCCACATCTGTGTTTGTCTGTGACTATAGAGCAGCTCCTCTCTGCTGTCACCCATTCGGCAGCACAGATGAGACAGAAGCTGGTGCATGCGAGTGTGGTTCCAGCAGAGAAACATGAGATAACTGATCAGATATCACACAGCCCGAGGTGCAATCCAGCCTGAAACACTTCTGCTGCTAACTGACCCCACTCTTTGTGCACGGGCATCTCAGGGCAGCCACTGGGTGCCTGACACCTGTAAGACATTCAATCCCCACGCTGCCCGGGGCAAGGGGCGCACGTGGTGCCCCTGCTACATACACGTGCCCAGCTGTGCTGGTGTGGATGCTGTGCAGCCCCCGGAGACCTGGTCACCCACCTCCTTGAGTTCACTGTTCATCCACACCCACTCCTCACCTGGGGCAGTTGCATTTGGGTTTGCTGCTTTCCAACATGAATTCCAGTGGAAGACCAGAGGAGTAAAGTGAAATGGCAAATTAAGCCTTTAACATGAAAAACTCAGAGTGGTGAAGTGGTGGAGATAAAGTGAATGCACAGGCAGACAAAACACGTATGTTGACCATTCTACTCAGGAGACTGCTGACGCTTGTGGATGTGTCCATAGGATAATCCTTGGAGACACTGGACAATGTTTTAGAGTTTCTTTTTGGAAATGAGAGAAGGGGATACCTTATATCATTTGGTAGCAGCATTTTCAGCATTCGTCACATTTTATGTATGAGAAAAGCACTCATGATTTACCACCATGGCTCTCTATATGCTACTTCTTAAAGGCCACTATGCCCTTAACAGCACTTGAGCTCCTTATACTTAGCTTGCATTACTTAGTTACTGGTTATTCTGGTGTCTGAATTTACCTTAAAATCTCTTCCAAGATGTAAAAATTGGCTTCGTTATTGTTCCATTAATACAAACAGCTTTTCTCGCAGTGTAATTCTGTCCATTTTTGGAATATGCATTTCTTAAAGATACTGAAAATTTGAAGATATGCAATTAAAAGCTGTATGAATTATTTCAGGGGTGAAAGAAGAGTGGCACAAGAAAAGGCTTCAGGAGTTTGATCTGCACACTTTGGCAAAGGAAAGTCCTTTTCCGTAGCTTCTTTAGGTAATGAAAATGCTGAATCTTAGTAGCCCTCTTAAGCTCAATGTGAAAGGCACAAGCAAAACTAGTGGGTGGAAATTTAGGAAGGAAATGCAGCTAAGGAAGAGGTCACCTTTTTTAAACAGTGTGAGTAGCAACTTTTGGACAAGCTACCAGTAAAAGCGATAGCTTCTTCTATTCAAAAGCGGGTACCTTTTCAGAAAGTTTCACCTAGAAGAGTTAGAACAATATATTGATAGCATGCAACGTTCTTCAGCATAGAGGGAATAGAAGACTTCATAAGAAATAGCCTTTTCTTTATTTAGCCTTGGTGATTAAAAAGTGGCTGTTCTGCAGACGTGAAAAGCAAGTTCTGACTTTCTCATGCTCACTGCAAAGCCTTAGGAGAATTCATCTGGTAATGCCTCTGATACACTGAAAATCATCAGGTTTTGCACCAGAAAGGAAGGTAGATAATTTCATAAAGGTCAAATACTCGTATCTGAATGCCACAGGCAGACTCATCTGCTCATCTTACTTATTAAAAGAAATTAATAAAACCATTACCTCATCAAGCCTGCTCCAGACAGATGGTTATCTTGCTAAATAGATGGCTTAACACAGTAGATTGGCTTCATGCTGAGGCAGGAGTCCAGAACACTTTTGATCTGTCATCTAGAAGCTGCTGTAACCACTTTCCCTCCCTTCTAGGAACAGCAGGGTTTTTCTGTTTAGGCAGGTAATGATGGAAAAGATTGTCCAACAGAAGCAAGTACTTGATTTATGAATAGCACAGATATTAGCTATTTCTGCAGAAAAAAAAAAATTTAGAAACTACCATGCCAAATCTGTGATTTAGGACCACCAAGAGGAGATGTTCTTTGTTTCTTTATTTTTATAATACTTTAATGATCACAGTCAAATACAGTTGCAGCTATTTTCTGATGCTGCTCATTGGAACTGTTATTTCTAGCCTATATGATTCCTCGCCAAATCCTGACCTTTGGCAATGCAAAGCAATAGCTAGGCCAGGAGTTAATGATTATGAGATAAGCATTTATCTCACTTGGTGCCATGTCAGCTTGTTCTTCTTTCAAATATTATTTGCACTTATGCATGCTGCTCTTCTGCCAAAGCTGAAGACAAATTATTTTTCCAAGAAAGAAGGCACTGTGACTTGACTCCAATTAACAATATGGCTTTTAAGTATAATCTTTGTATTGCTCCCTTTTTTTTGTGTCTCGATTTATCACTGTTGTGTACTTGTCATACATTTCTCTGTACCCTTCAATTTTTTTCTCATGTCTGAAGACATACTTGTGGTAGAGACTTCTTGAACAAAAAGTGAATTTTCAGGCTCTTTTCTGAAAAGACAAGGGTCCCAAATATTGTTGTTTTTCTAGTGTGCTTATGAACATTCAAGAATTGTCTCAGTTACAAACACAGTTTACTAAGTAGCTTTCCCCTGAACTGTACCCTGCATCCCCTTTGAATTTGTCATCACGTTTCATTTTCTGATCTGCATGATGGAGCCTTAGGTTACTATCTGCAGATAGAGCTGTTTATTGCTTCCCATCACTGTGCCATTGAAGACAGAGACAATGTGAAAGACCAAAAAAGAGAACAACCTCTGTTCATTTTAATATTTATCTAGGGATTGTTTCTTTTTGTCTTCTCTTCTCACTATAAGTCAATTACGCCAAGAAACAAAACGGAAGGTATTTTTTTTGTCTATGGAACATAATCCACTTTAAGAGAATATTTCTCTCAAAAGTTAGAAATTGTCCACAGAGCCACTGTGTTATGTAAGTCATTCTATAGAGAAGCAATGAACAGAAGTATGTCTTGTAGCCCACCTATATTTATTATTTGACTGAAAACTGAGGTTTAGGTAAAACTCAAAAGCTGAGACACTGAAATTACTGAGTCCTTTAATATACTGAATATGTAGTGAGAAATGCAGAATACAGTGACGTACTACCTGCTGTGAAGATACTAATTTGTTGTCATGGTTTAGAGACAGGGCAGCCCACTGCACCTATAACAGAAGCTCTCTGTTAACCCCTCTCCCTCCCCAAAGGGGAAGAGAAGGAGAATAAAGGAGAGAGACTTAGCCATTAGAAAAGGAAACTAGAACAGATTTAATGAAAAGGAAAATAATAATAATAAAAAAAAAATGGAATATATACAAATATATACAAACCCAGTATCAAACCCAACCCCTCTGATGGTAATTCCATCCCCATCACCACTGATGCTGTGGAGCAGGCACCGGGGCAGTCCCAGACTGGGCCCCGCATCAGACGGGAGCTGTGTTCAGGAGCTGGATTCTGGTACCGGGTTCAGGAACACACAGATCAGATCGAAGGCAGAATGGACAGAGTCCTCCTTGGGTGATCCGAGGAAGGAACCGAAAGAGGACCTGAGCCAAGCCAAGCAAAGCTGCAAAGCAGTCCAAGAGGGGAGAAGAGCCACAGATCCTTTGGATCCCTCAGTCTTATGCCAAATATCACATACATGGACTGGAATCCCTCATTGGTCAGTTGAGGGTCACCTGTCCTGTCCGCTCCTCCCTGCAGGTGCAGCCTTTCACTTTTCTGCATCCCACAATGCGGTACACGAGATCCAAGAGTGGTCTTGGTCTGCACACCAACCTTGGTAGTAACTCTAAACATGGGGTGTTACCACTGCTAGAAGCGGGCACTGCCTGTGAAAACAAGCTGCTAACTTCAGACAATGCAGTTAGTTAGAAGAACTAAGATGGAAAGTAAAATCACTGAATAGAATTAGTTCTGTTCTCACTCAAACCAGTACATTCCACCCCTTATTCTATACCATTTACATCATACTCATCTCTACGTTGTTGTTTCTATCTGCAAAAAGGTTCATTTAGTTCATGATTCTGGATCTCCATCCATTGTACCAGTCTCTCAGGGCAGAAAAGATGGAATTTGTTGTACTTTGTGCCCAGGGGTTGCAGGTTCATCTCAGGAGGTTACTGGATGCCAGTCCATGAAGCTAACTCCTGTCATCACCATGATATTACCTTGAAAGACACTTATTGAACACTGTTAATATTATGCAATTTATATACAGATTTGAATCAAGTATTCTCACCCAGGGCTAAATTGTTACTCAAACCAAGACATTTGTAAATCCTCTAAAAAATTTAAGCTGGCCTGAGCATCCTCATGCTCTGGTTTTCCTGATCACTGCCTTCCAGGAGCAAGGTCTGCCTCTGCTTGGTTTCTACTAGAAGGGGGATGTCAGTCCATAGCTTATATTCTTCTCCTGTTTCGCTGATCTGTTGTTTCTATAAGATAAATTCTGTTTTCTGCTGTACTTTTCATTCTGTCATACTTTTCTACTGGCCCAATAAATACATTTTTAAAATTAAAAAAAAAATAATTTTGTTATAACTAGATTTTTATCCATACTTCTCTCTTTCAACGTATTTTACAGACTAACTAGTGTAACTGGTATTCCTGTGAGAATAGCCTAATTTTTTGTTTTTCTCTTAGTGTTCAGCAGTCTAAACTGAACAGCAGTTTATGTTTTCAGGTTTTTAGTAACTGATGATTTTTAACCAGACTCACTCACTCTACCAACCTCAAACAAAAACTGGCTAAAACTTCCTTGTCAGACTTTTGTTCTTTGATCATCAAATGACATGAAACAGAATTAAAAGTCTGCTAGTGGCTTAAGTCATTATGCATTCATCAAACTGCAGTACCTACAAACACATTAAAAACTTAACGGTTAAATTAACTGTTGTGATTCATAAAAGGGCATTCCTCAAAAACTTAAATAGATGTTTAACTTCACACATGAATTTTTGAATTCATGAATCCACACATGTCTTTTCAAAACTGGAAAATAAATAGAATTTGACATTTGTAGTGAGAAGGATTCACAATGAAAAATAAATGGTAGTATTTCTTGCAATGATTCCAAACATACAGAAACTACATCAGATAAGACTATTTTACTAAGAGAGGCTATCTGCTAAATGATAGGCCCTAAAAATCTACTTTTCCTTTTTATTTACCTCTCAAAAGATAGCAATAAGACCAAGGAAATAATCTAAAGTTCATTGAACATTTGATAAAAAATCAGCTAGTTTTCTGTCTCAAGGTGTACAATCAAGACTAAAAAAACACATCATAAAATCTCAGAAAGAATATTGGAAATAAGCACATCTCACTGCTGTTTCTATCTGCTTCTTCAGCTCCTCTTGTTCATATAGGTATGATGATGTCTAAATTAAGAAAATCTAGACATATCACAGCTTATTCCTACTCTTTAGGAATAAATAAAACTTTTGAACAGCTAGCATCCTATCAGCAGTACCTCCTTTAATTGAATAAGCTTTGGTATGAGACAAGACATTGAAGACTTCCTCACATACCAGCAAAGTCGTAGTTTGGGAGGTGGTGATAGAAATAATGTATTTAATGACAAAGCACACTTCAGACCAATCTACAGGAATGCCTACAGCAGTGAGTGGTTTTGTGCCTGTGCAGTGAGGCGCTCCTCCATTTGCAGCAGCTCCAGAGCATGCCGCGGATGTGTGCTTGTAGCTGTGTCCATGCATTTGGTCTGACTGAGATGGAGTTAATTTTCCCCACAGCAGCCCTCCCAGTGCTGTGCTTTTCATCGAGAGCTGGAAAGGTGCTGATAACACTCCCATGCTGTGGCTGCTGCTGGGCAGGGCTCACACAACAACAAGGATGGGTTTCCAACATTCCACCTGTGGTGGGATTGAGTGGACAAGATCCTGGGAGGGAACTCAACTGGGACAGCTGCCCCAAACTGACCAAAGGGATATTCCATACCATATGACATCAGCTGAACTGTAAAGCTAGGAAAAGGAGGAGGAGGAAGAGGGGCATCTGCTTGTCCTCAGAGCAACCACTCCCATGTTTGGAGCCCTGCTTCCTGAAAAGGGGCCAGACATCACCTGCTGATGGGAAGTAGAGAATAAATCTTTGTTTTCT
>WTSP01013377.1:0-54006 GCA_025331215.1 Actenoides lindsayi | reverse complement strand
GGCTCTGAGCAACCTGCTCTAGTTGCAGATGTCCCTGCTCCCTGCAGGGGAGTTAGAGTGGATGACCTTGAAAGGTCCCTTCCCACCCAAACCAGTCTGTGATTCCCAAAACATGCATCTCTAGGAAGTGCCTGCAGCCACTGACACCAAATGGCTTATACACAGGTGAGGAAAGGCTGCCTGTATCATGCAAGCATTCTTATGAATAGAAGACTCCTCAGTTCCTCCCACCTGCTCCTGTTCTTAAGCTCCTTCGGAAAGCTGATGTATCTTTACACCGATGTGTAGGTTTGTTTCCAAATTTTGTAGTAAAAAGACAAGACAGGAGGAAACGGTCTCAAATTGCACCAGGGGAGGTTTAGGTTGGACATGAGGAACAATTTCTTCCCCTCCATGGTTGTCCAGGGCTGTCCCAGGCTGCCCATGGCAGTGGTGGAGTCCCCATGATCCCTGGAGTGGTTTTAAAGCCCCACATGGAGATGTGGTGCTGAGGAACATGGGTTAGCGGTGCCCTGGCAGTGCTGGGGGAATGGTTGGACTTGATCATCTTAAAGGTCTTTTCCAACAGAAATGATTCTCTAATTCTATGATTCTAAGGGATTAGGAAAAAAATGAGGGGAGAAAGCAGAGGGATGTTTCATGACAGAGGCAAACCTGTACAGAGACAAGCTGCCGTGGAGCTGTCGTAAGAAGAAATACTGAAGACATCTGACAAGGCAGAGAACGTGACTCTGTTAGTCAGTATTCAGCCCCGTGGTCATGGCTGCTGCCAGCAGTTCAGAGGAAATGTGAGCGGTAGAGACAATTCTTGTACTAGAGACAGCTACTCAAAGCTTGCACTGTCTAGCAGCTTCAGTTGCCTCGGACTACAAGTCCCAGAGCAGACTATTCAACCAGCAGTTTTCTTTGAAATATTTCCTATTAACAGCCAATTCCGCAGGCGGTGCCTCCGGGTTCAGCCCCACAGGATATACTGACCCCAGCCACGAGGAAGGTGCTCTTTGTCTTCCAGCTGCATTGCGCACATGAGGTTCTTTTTGGAAAGAAAGAAGCACGTTGACTTTATTCAAGCCATCATAGTAAGCAATGTGATGGTGATGCCGGGTGGTTTAGAAACCTGAATCCCTTACTTTAAAATGTACTGCTGACAATCCAGAGCTTTTTAAATCATCTCGGCTGTGGGTATGGTGCCCACCCCCATCCTAGCTGTTAATTTTATTTTCCCTCCCAACACCAGTAGAAAGAATTGGCACCACAACAGCACGAGCCTTTCTTCCAGGGAACGGAGCAGAGTTTTTGTGCCAGAGATCAGGGCTGTAAGATGTGCTGCTCTCAACGGCCGAGCTGCGAGACCAGAAACAAGCCAGATGCCAGCCTTGGCACTGCTACTTTTATGGACTGCAGATGCCTTCACTTACTGTCAGGCTGAGCACCAGTTTTGTTTCCAGCTCAGGCACAGTCGCTGCTTTAGGTTCTCTCAAGGCTAAGCAATTTTAAATGGGAAAATTAAGGGATCGGATTTAAGCTAGCAGCAGTCTGAGGTAAGTCTAGGAAGAGATGAGTACATATGGAGCGTTGCTAATGGTCCAAAATTTGCTTAGCAGACAACTTTATACAAAACACCTTCAAATATATTCACCAAAAATGGCTCTCACTTCCTTAGTGCTTCTTCACTGAGGTGCTGGAGCGGGTCCAGAGGAGAGCAACGAGGCTGGGGAAGGGACTAGAAGGAAAGTCTTATGAGGAGAGGATGAGGGAGCTGGGGTTGTTTAGCCTGCAGAAGAGGGGACCCAGGGGGGTCCTTGTCACTCTCTAAAGCTACCTGAAGGGAGGTTGGAGTCAGGTGGGGGTCAGGCTCTTCTCCCAGGTAACCAGTGACAGGAGGAGAGGGCATGGCCTGAAGCTGTGCCAGGGGAGGTTTAGGTTGGATATCAGGAAGCACTTCCTGACAGAGAGGGTGATCAGACATTGGAATGGACTGCCCAGGGAGGTGGTGGAGTCACCATCCCTGGATGTGTGTTTAAAGAAAGGCTGGATGTGGCACTTAGTGCCATGGTCTAGCTGAAGTGGTGGTGTTGGGTCATAGGCTGGACTTGATGATCTCAGAGGTCTTTTCCAGCCTCACTAATGCTGTGATTCTGTGATTCATTTGCGAATAAGATCCCTCAAGCCAAGCTACCTCCTGCCTCACCATTCCAGTAACCCTTCAGGGCTCGTTTCTTCAACGAAACCAAAACCTTGTCCTGACTCCAGGTGGAAATGTACCCCTTGGTGGAATGAGGTCAACACTCTACCCCTCAGCCTCTATCTGGAGACACATCCACACACTGTTGCAGAAGGAAAAGATATTTGACTTTCATTTGAGGAATGTCTACCAGATTATTCTATCCACTCATGACCAATTCTTGTGGTGTTTTAACTTTTTAAGCACAGGACGGCCATGGTTTAAGGCTGTAAGTGCAGTCTCAGGGGTAGCCTAGATTTCAACCTCTACAAACCAATGAAAACAGAAGTCTCTCTTTTCAAAATGTGCAGCAGTTTTGTTTTCTTATTCCAAAGGCAATGCAGATAGAAAAAAAAAGTGATTTATCCAGGAGAAGCCCAAAGTCGCAGAATAAGACATGATGCAACCCAGAGCTCTTGACTCCCAGTCTAGACCACCAGTCATTAGGCCTGACTGCAAACTCCATGTAAAAACGTGAGTTTACGCACTATGAGATGCTAACACAAACACAGCGATTCTTGTTTAATGCTTTGAGGCTTTGGGCTACTGCAGCACTGTCAATTTTGTTGGCTGCTCTGGTGATGGAAAGTTCAAATGAAGTTACTTCTTTCTTCTGAATAGAAAATAAGGAGGCTTTTTAATTTTTTAAAATTTTATTTTAGCCTGTCTGCCGATGCAGCTGCTCAACACAGGTATCAACAGTTCCAGCAAGAGTCAGGAACAGGATGTAAGTTTCTCTGTTCACACAGCTGAGAATAAAAAAACCCAAAACAACATGTTTTGGAAACAAAGGCTCCTGATTCTTTTGCAGGGAAGGGAAAGTTTACTAAAGTTGTGTCAACTGACTTTGGAAACCCAGGCCACTGTTTTGTGTTACGACGTATAAACAGAGCAAGGCACGGCAAGGCTCAGGGGATCTCAAGCCCTGAATGAAGAATACACAGGTCCAAAAGCGAACATAAAAAGATCCAAAAGTGAGCAAGGCTCCCAAGGGAATCCTTAAGTTGGCATTAAACAAGAGGCCTATTTGGGGGGTTTGTGATATGGGAGAAAACTGTGTGTGAAAAATGGCTTGTTAGTTCCAAATTTTGGTGCACACCACTCCTGACTCATTCACCAATGGCATGCAACAGCACTGTCTTGCCACAGGGGTTGACCTAAGATGTCCTTAATCACATTTTCCAAAAATTTTACCCCCCCCCTAAAAAAAAAAAATAAATTAAATTAACTACCTCTAATTTGTTCTTCAAAGGGTTTCCTTTTCCTGTGCCGGCCTGGTCTCTCCTCTCCATACTGCTCATCCTCAGGAAAATTCTGGCTCCACCAAAAGAGAAGCATTTGTGGTTTATATTTTAAAAACTAATTTTTTTTCTTTCACTGAGATTCAATATTAGATTTTTCTTTTTATCAGCCAGTTATCAACAGACCTTATAGGCCGAAAACAGAAGGGGAAGGAGGAGGATTTTGACTAGCCAGACAAGGGCTAGCCACCACTGAACTAGATGGACATTTGTCGTGATCTTTTATGGCAAATCCCATGGTCATCAGTTAGAAAGATATTTCAGTGCTGACAGCCCTGCCTGGATACAGCAATTTTAGTACCTTTTTATTTGTGCTGCTCTATTAGACAGGTCGCCTCGTGGAGTCTGCACATATTAGCATCTGAGGCTGCCAAATGCTGCTTCATTTAAACCTCCCATTTGCTGTCACTGATTAATGGGCTGTTTTTTCCAGGACCTTCTTCCTTTATCTTCAAACACTAGCTGTTCACATGCTCTCTCAAAAGCCATTAGCAGTCCTCTACTTCTTTGCTCTATTCAATAGGGAACATTCACATTTGAATTGACTTCTCTTGCTAGGGGCAACGTTCTGCATTCAGTGGCCAGAAGCTATCTAGGCAAAAATTAAAATCTTTTTCATATTATATTTTCTTCATATTAAGTTATCCACGTGCAGTGAGGTCACGTTCAATATTTGTTTCTTTTTCTGGTAAAATCTGTGAAGACATTCGGTGGCTTTCTGGTTGGCAGTCATATTTTTTTTTTACAAAAACCTTATTTCATTAGAGGAATTTGTTTCTTCCTAGATTTGGAAATTCAAAAGGTGAGTGGAATTTAAGAGTTGGTTGCAGTGGTAAACAGAGCAAGATAACGTGGTTAGCACCTTGCATTCCTGTCAGCTTAACAGGATAAAATAAATGTGGCCCGGTGAGTATGAGACAAAGGCTGAAGATCAGACTGCTGGCAGCCTAGCAGTGTGCCAGGAGGAAGGTTAATTAAGGGCAGAACTTATTGTGACTTGCTCAAAGAAAAATTATTCTCTCAATGAAGTCAGACAGCTCTAGAACATTTCACGTATGTCTGAGGACATTTTTTAATTTTTTCTCTATTTTTTGAAAAGATCACTCTCCCGTACTGGTTATTTTCCTCCTGGCAATTTTGGAATGACACTAAACCCCATAAAACCAACAAGGGTGGATAAAGATGCTGCGATAAGTGATATATCCAAGCCTTGGCTTCTTAAATACAGACAGGGTAAAGGAATGAAACGTTTTGTTTCACGATTACAAAACAGGAGGGAAAAAGGCTACAGTCTGTTTTCAGTTTCCACTGCAGGGCCCAGGCTCTAATATAAGAAGAGCCAGTGAAGTGAAATTTTTCAGAGACAACTCTCAACCAGAACATCAACCTGTCTCATTTGCTGTCCTGGGATTATTATTACACTTCAAGTTGCCTACTTGTAATAAACTCTGTGCATTCTTCCAGGTAACAGCTCAGCAGAGTGTTGATTTTGTCCATTAGGAAAAGCTTTCTGGTGAGTAAAGGATTTGAAGCAGCATCCCCAGTAAAAGAAACACTGGTTTAGACAGTTACACTAATTTGCTGGCAATTACTTGAAGTGAGAGTACTACCTGTGTGCAATGGCAAACGTGTTCTTTGCTGCTTGGCTGAAGCTTTTCCAGCTTATCTCATTCTTGGAGGGGGGTGGATGGGACATACTTGAAGCAGACCACATAAGTAAGAGCAATACATCAAATGGACAACGTTCCTGCAAACATCCCCCTTTGGACTTGCTTCTAGAACCTGTCAAACCAGCTACAGGGGATGGGATGAGGGAATTATGATGAAGTTAGTGAAGTAACAGGGGCATCCAGTCAAGGTAACAGAGAGGAGAATGAGGCTGCTTATCTCTGCCAGCATTACCCACTTCCCTTCCAGTCACTTTGCTGCTTCTGTGTATGGGAGATTAGATGTGGGATTAACCAGCTCCTGAGAAAATTAAAGGAATGGATCTGCGTCTGTCACCGAGCACAATAATGCCACAAAATGCTGAAGACGAGCACTTTTTTTAATTATATTGCCAAGATTAGCACTGTAACGTGCCATCTTCAGTGCTGTGCAGTCCTTGTGACTACGAATTTGCTGAGGTTGGTCCTCAGATGTGTAGGGTGTCTTCTGCTTGGATCAGCACCAGTGTGGCCAGCAAGACTAGGGCAGGAATTGTACCCCTTGACTGGGTACTGCAGAGGCTGAACCTCGAATCCTGGGGTCAGTTTTGGGCCCCACACTTCCAGAAGGACATTGAGGGGCTGGAGCGTAGCCAGAGAAGGGCAACAGAGCTGGGGAAGGGTCTAGAGCGCAAGTCTGCAGAGAAGTGGCTGAGGGAACTGGGGGTGTTCAGCCTGGAGCAAAGGAGGCTGAGGGGAGACCTTCTGGCTCTCGACAGCTCCCTGACAGGAGGTTGGAGCCGGGGGGCGGGGGTCGGGCTCTGCTCCCAAGGAACAAGCGATAGAACAAGAGGAAAAGGCCTCAAATTGCACCAGGGGAGGTTTAGGTTGGAGCTGAGAAACAGTTCCTTCCCTGCAAGGGTTGTCCAGGGCTGTCCCAGGCTGCTCAGGGCAGTGGTGGAGTCCCCATGATCCCTGGAGGGGTTTCCAAGCTGTGGAGATGTGGTGCTGAGGGACGTGGGTTAGAGGTGCCCTGGCAGCGCTGGGTTAACAGCAAAGGTCTCAAGGTCTCCAAGGTCTCTTCCAACCAAAACAATTCTATTCACAGGAATAACATGGTGAACTGTGCCTGGAGACCTGCTCTACTGGAAACAGCACGGTGGCAGTTGGAAGATTTTCTGTGGCATCGTTCAGTACCTGCAGCATTCACGTGTTACCTTCAGGCAATCTCTAACCTTCAGCTTGGACAGCTTTCACCCTGTAATTATCTCCTCTTAGCTTCATGCATTGTTATTTCCTGGTCTCATCTGGGGAGGGAAGTGAAGGTTCTGGGCGTGCATGGGAAGCTCTCCACACCCTTCATGAGCCTGCTGAACTCTGCAGGGTATTAGGGCAGCACTGGTAATTGGCATCCTCCAGACAAACCTGGGGAACTGCTTAACCAGTTTGAGGGGCTCTGTGCACGAGGAGGGGCATCTCATCTGCAACAAGCCACATCACTTAACTGGTCCTGCCTCTCAGCTCCTCATGCTTAGAGCAGAGATAATTATAACACTTCCTTTCCAGTTCAGCTCTTCCTGCAGCTTCTGCTTGGGTCCTGGTGGCACAGTGAACAGCAGATGGGAATTCCAGCAACAGTTGCTGGTGCACAGTATTGATATGTTTTGTCCAACTCATCTTTCAAAAAGAGAAGGAAAATGCTTGGGAGGCATGAGTAAAACCTGGGTGCTGAGAGAGCTGAATCACCCCATTACATTGGCTTCTGTGAACGTGATGTGACCAGTAACAGTGGGAGTGATCTAAACACCACATACCTGAAGCTCCTCCATACCTGGAGACGTCTTAAAAAATGATAAAGATTTTGGAAGTGTGAAGAAAATAAGAAAAAAGTTACCAGAAATCCTCTAACCCCTGAAGCTGGTTGTAACCACTGGTTTTAGGGTTGCTTCCTAAAGCCAAAGGAGTTGAGAAAAAGAAGGGTTGAGGTAGGGGAAGGGACAGACCCATTTCTGAAGATGTGAAAGATCTCTTTAAAATTTCGCACGGTGCCAGCCCAGTTCCAGACAGTTTTGAGTTTCTCTGCTGTGAACCGATTGGCCAGTGGTCTGGGTGGCTGGAAATCAACAGGAGTTTGGATGGTAGACGTAGTCTGAAAAGCGAGGACGATGCGTACTGGGAGGGACTGGCAAACACCTTCAGCTGGGTTGCTAGCAAGCAAACATGCATAAGGGCTGTGTTTTAGGACCTGACTCTCATTAGCAGTAGTTCCCTGGTTCCAGGTCCTTTACAGGATGGAGGGCTTTAAGAACACATTTTACCATCCATTTAATGTAACAATATTAAGCTAGATTTGGCAAGGCCACTTCAGACATAAAACTTTAAAATGAGCTTTTTCAGAGCATAAAATCACAATTGGTCCTGCTAGTAAAAGGATAAAATAAATGTCTATTCACCCTAATTGCTGTCAAACTTGTGATTTTTGTTTTGTTTTGTTTTCTTTTATATGTAGTAAAGCCAACTTGGTTTTATTGTATAGGGTGCAAACGCTTACCGTATAATATTATAAATCCTGCAGAGAATTAAGCATCTGCACATTTTTCCTGGCTGTTTCTCACTTTAACTCGAAACGTCTGTTAGCACTGGCACAAAAGAAAATTATGTGGGCGAGCCTGATCCCACCTCTTTTCCAATTCAACTCTTTCCGAAACCTTTACTCGTGTTATTGGCAGCAGGGACTCCATACTTGGGAGTGCAACTGCTGACACACTTCAGAGCATGACAGTGTCAAGAAAGGATTCTGGTACAGAACATTCATGGGTTATTAGCCCAAAAGGAGAAAAATAAAAGCTGGGGGGAAGTCAGCCTCCTAGAAGAGGCTTTCCACAAGCTGGAAAATAATAGTTGTTAGATCAACTACTCCTCCCTCGGAGCCAATATAAGAACTGTTGGATCCATGAGCTGAGATCTCTGACCTTTGCTAAACTCTGCCTTTGGTGAACCAGTTCTCAGATCTCTCAGTGGTTACAGAAGAGCCCTGCCTCGCTGAAACTCCTCCAGCAGTTCCTGCTCTAGCTTCATTTTGTCCCCCAAAGCACCTACAAGGAGCTAGGAAGGCTTTTGTAACTCACGAACCCAAGTGCACTTGCTAATGTCCCGTTAAGGATTGTAGACAGGAATTGCTCCCATTTCACCTGTTTGGTTGTTGTAGAGATACATCTGTTGAAAGCAAACAACTTCTCCAACAGGCTTCAGATAACCTCAGCCACAAATCCCCTGACTGAGGTGTTAGATGACCTGGCACGTGCAGATGCTTCCCTCGAAGCAGCGGAGCCCAAGAACAAAAGCTTCCCAGCTCTTACTGTATTTCTTTTCCCTGAAGGCTTCTTTAACCTTAACAGAGACGGTGGAACTGCCCAAGAGTGATCCAGGAATGGCCATTCCAGACATGGCAACAGTAAAATATGAAGTTTGCTTGGTTTTTGGGTTTTTTTTTAAAAAAAAAAAGCCTGCAAAGAATTTTGCTTCGTGGCCTTGTCTCTGCCAGGGATGAGTGGGCTGGAGAAGGCAGCACATCACAGATCCTCTGCCTCTACCTTTCCTTTGCTTTCCACCACCATTTCTCTCTCCTTTTAAGCGTCCCTTATCAGAGCTAAATATTCCTCCTTACTTTGTTTTTCCGGCAAAGAGCAAGAAATGTATTTGCTCCTTTGGAAGCCAAACAAATCTGCTGCTAAAGAACAGCGTGAGCTGCAGGTTTCTCGGGGACTTTCTCAGCCATTGGGAGCACTTGGGCACAGCACTCAAGACACAGCTTAAAAAAAATTAGACTTTCCCCATCGTTTCTGGCGATTCCAAGGAGACCTAAGTCATGCCAGGCATCCCCTATTAGTAATACTGCACAAATGTGAGCCAAAAAGTAGGCTCTTGTTTCCAAAACAATGTCATCATTTCCCTTATTTACTTCATTATCACTTCAATCTGCAAATGAGGTCTCGCTGAAGTTAAGGCTGAAAAAACAAAGAGAACAAACATTCTCCACTATGTTTTTAAATTAATTTCTTCCAATCTTGCAAAAATAATTATTTCCCCCAAATGATGGGCTTCTCGAAACTTGGACTTGGTGTTTTTTCAATCTTTGCCCATTTGAAAACAGAAAAAAAATTATATTGTAGAAGAACCTTTAAAATGAAATTAAGATTTCCACTGGCTTCTTTCTGTTCCTCCTCATGGGATTGTTTTGAAAGTGGGGATTTTTCCATTACAAACTGGAGAACCTCCAGTCTCGCCACCAGCCCCAGCACAGATAAGGGCTCTGTAGCTTATGCAGTATATTATTCTTCCACTAGATGTCCCCAAGTAAAGTATTATTTACATTGATCAGGGTTGGAGGACTTCCCTGGATGCAGCTTTTCCCCCCCCAGATGAGAGGAAAGCTGCGGGTAAGAATCTTGTGTGACATAACCAACACCCAGATCACTTCCAGCATCCCAACGAGAAGTCAGTGACTGCTCTGCTGTTCTCCCTGGTCAAGCAGTGACCAGATCTGCCAGCATTTGTTCACACAGCTCTTTCATGCTCTCCCAGAAGCAGCCAGAACTCTCAGAAGACGCAATGTTCCACCACCACTCAGATATAGCAAATGGACAGCCCGAAAACACTCCTCCTTCCCAGGAGGGAAATACAAGGGGAGCTGCACAACTGTCCCTTCTCCGTCACTAGGCACGGAGCAAGAACCACAGAAAAGCACGAGAGACTAAAGATGTTTCCCACACAGACTTGAGCAGGTCTGATTCCACATGTACCACGACAGAAGATGTCTATTCTCTTTGGCCACCTTTACAGGCTCAGCCAGATAGGTCTCTTTCTAGTAGTGGTTTGTTTTGTTTGGGGTTTTTTGTTTGGCTTGTTTGGTTTTTTTAAGACACAGGCTGTGGGAAAAAACAGGTAGAATGGATCTATAGAAACCACAAACCCCCACTAATCTCGAAGTACAGGCAGTATGAGGACGCTGTGTACATTTCACATTGATCAATGATTCATACTGATCAATGCAACAGAAGAATAAGCAAACAACCACAGGTATTTCTCACAATCGTCCCTCCTTTTACAGGAAATCCGATTATAAAGGAACAGCAGCTCCCACGAGGACTGGCTGGTTCTTCCAGAACACAAGAACCATTAATGATGGGGCTGAAGAGGACTCTGCTTGGGGTGAGCTGCGTACGGAGGAAGGATTTTGCTTTTGTGTGAAGGGAACACGAGAAACACAGCATCGTGTTGTCACTCTCCACTACGGCTCATCGTCTCAATAAGGAGGGTACTGACACGGCCACCATCCCACCCCAGATGCACCTCCTGAATTACAGCTCTGATTACCTCCTGAACATTTGGAGGCTGTCCAAAATGGCACAGAGCAGGAATTTCACCTGCTATGCCTGGCTTCTCTGGAAGGAGACAGCGCAGGCAGCACATCCCTACTGGCCGTGAGACCCTGCACCCAGTTTGGAGGATGCTAAATTGAGCTACCCAGTAACCGTGGTAAATTTAACCCATGGCTTCTGTTTTCAAGAAGAGGCTGGAAGAGTTAAAATAATTGCATGTGTACTGTACAAGCATGGATGTGCTGGGTCCTACCCCCAGCTGCCTGCTGTGTAATTAGAGCTGCTGGTTCTGGTTTGCTGGCTTTTGTTCTAGTGCGGTGGTCTGTTCTCAGCCTGCCACAACCAGGGGAAAAAGACAAAAAAGCATCACACTTGTTCCTTCTTGCAAAGCTTTTTGCTGTCCTTCAGGAGGGGAAGGCTTTAATCAGACACTGGAAATGCCTGGAGGCAAACTGCGATGCAGACAAAAGCAACCCCCAAACTAAACCCCCAAATCTCCCCAAACTGCTCCAGGTGCAGAACATGACACGCGATAAGAAACATGTTAAACTGTGTTCCTTTTTGAGCCGAAATTAAAGGAATTGGATTAATGATTATATAAGGAGACAACTTATGAATCCCGATCAACTACAGATAGGGGAAACAGGTGAGTACCAACAGGATAGATGGGTTAATTAAACTGCTTCTTCAAATACAAAATATATGTGTGAGGTAAGAAGGGAGAGATGGTAATACACGGACTGGCTTTGAACTCCACATGGTCAGAAAGCCACTGTCACTGTCAGTTGCATGACCTTTGAAAAGAAGATGCTCAAAGAGAAGAGCTGGGAATACCTAGAACTGACTTGTACAGACCAGAAACCAGCACCAGAATTCATCTCTCCCAGCATTAGTTCTCTGGAACTTCATCCTCTGATTTAAATTTTGCATCCAACTCCCTCTCAAGTCAAGGTAAAGAAAGAAGTGTTTGCAAAGAGCTCGCCCAAAACTGATAACTAGGGAAGACAAGAGGAATCACCCCTCTGGGTGTCACTCACCCCTCTGACCACGGAAGGAGCCCAGGAGACAAACTCAGGTCAGACATCAGATTAAACCAGCAGCAAATCCTGCCCTTCATTCCTCTAGTAAAAATGCAGATAGATCAGAAACACTGCTGAAGATGACTTCAGTCACTCTTTACACATTTCCCTTCTTTAGGGCAAAATCTCTCCCTGGGAAACTCCTATTCAGTACCTAGTTTTTCTGGCTGGTAGCAGGATGCTGCTGGGGAAGACTTTGAGGTGACTGGGATTTCTTTTTCTTTTTTTCCTGAGAGAAAGTAAATCAGATGAATGTGGAAGCTCTGACTGGAAAAGCATGTCCAGACTGGTCTTTAGGAAAAAAAAAATTACAGTGATAACAAGGCAAATCCTGCACTTTCAGGTTTATATTACATTCGTGGGGTGATAGGGAAAAAAAATACTGCTCAGCTTTTAAAACTGTGCTCTCTGCCTGCAGCCAGCAATCTCAGACTCTCCATTATTTGTGCAGTGGAAGTCAGTAAAAGACGGAAACACACAAAATATGGGATGAGAGCGCAGTGGCCGGAGGATGATTGCTGGGGTGTTGCTTTTGTACAACATGATATAGTAACCTGCAGAAATGCTGGTGCACTTAGACAGTCTAACGTAGCTTGCCAGGATCTTCCTAAGTGGAAGGAAAAAACAAAGTGGACAATGTGCTTTATGTATTTCCCCGGGATCATTTTTCCTTAGTTTTGAATGCAAGAAATCCTGCGTATCCTCTTCCATCTAGCAACACAGAGCTTCAGCCAAATAATATTCAGGCATAAACATTCAGAAGGCCATCAAGGATGAATGAGGTTATAGTCCAGCCAAAGCCTCTGCCTGTGTATCTGCCTTCAGATCTTGATCCATCCACAGTGTCAAGAACCAGTCAATCAGCACTGGGGACTCCCAGTATGGATAAGTCACCAGGTGCAGGCAACTGTTCCATGCTACCCTCAGACTGGGGGGAGAGAATGACTTCAGATGTGGAAGGAGCAGAATGACAGGAAGACAGAGACAGGGGCAGAGAACAGGAACATTAATGTCCCTTTAATGAAGCAGAGTTTTCTAAAACTATCATAATTCTATTAGAGAGCACTTGGTAAGAGCATATGGTTTTATCTGCGGTGGTAGAACAACTTCAATACTTGGAAATCTTGTTTCCTTTCCTAGATTCATCGCTGGCTTACTCTGGTAGCCTTTCAAACCCGAGGATTATGATATATACCTTTCCCCTGGGGAACTGCAAGGCTCACTTGTTCCAAGCCTGCAATGCTGTGCTTTAAGATTATCATATGGAAGATAGCTTAAATGGCAGGCCGTTTCCAGGGGGGAAACAGGTACCTAATCTATTTGCAAAGAAGTGGTCTAAGTGCAAGATTCCAAGAGACAACCAGAAAAAAATAAAAAAACCAAACCCCAAACTAACCTGACATTGCAAAGCATATTAAAGATTACAATTTTGTTTCCAACTATACAAGAAACCTTTGCTTGACTTAACCTACAAAAGATAATAACGTGCAATTAACATGTAACAAATGACAGGTCTTATTATTGCTGGAACCAAAAGCACCTCTAGGACAATTTTCCATTCTTGGCTCAGTCCGACCTAAGTGAATAGGTTGGTTTGGGTTTGGGGTTTTTTTCTTGTTATTTTTTGATTCCCAGAATCAGGTTTTAAGAGCCCAGGGTGCAAGAAAGCACTATGGGATACAGCAAGGAATTATTTTAACTAGACCTCTTCCTGAAAGGCAGTTATTATGAAACTTAGGGAGATGTGTCTCTGATAAACAACACCCACCTTCCCCAGCCTGCAGCCTGTTTGAAGTGGCATGTGGCCAGAAATGAGCTTTGTCAACAGGTTTAATTTGGGTTCTTTTAATTCAGGGCTTGGTTTGCCTCAGAGACAAGCTGCAGTTCCCCCATGAGGTATTCAACAGACTCTAAATTTTTCAGCGTGGGTAAGATGCCCACGAGGTTCAGAGCACCAGAGAGCAGAGTAGAGGTGCGAGAAGAAAACCCAAGGTGGGCTGACATCCAACTGGATCCTGAAGTGTCACGTCACAGCGTGATGTTATTCCTTATTTACAAAGCCCGTCTTTACAAAACCCATCCATCCCCTGAGAGCTGAAGCCCAGCTGTTGGTGCTTCCAGAGCAGATCAAGCGATCCAGGCCTAATACACAAGACTTTATGGGAATAAGTGTTACTGGATGTCATCAAGGTGAGTCTTTGATCCAAGGACCAGTGCAACAGCCATGCCAAACACTCCGTCAGGCTCCGTGCACGAGCAATTCATTAATATACTACCCCATAGCAAAACCAGCCTCAATCAGCAGAGGGGCCACTCAGAGAACACGCAGCTCAGAATATAGTCAAAGAGAAACTCTTCAACCTGCCCTGAATTCAAGAGATAAACCAAACAGCTTCACAGTTTTGGTAGTTTCTGCCCAAGCCTTTAACAGAAAACAACAATAAAAAAATAAAATTCACTGTACAAAACAGCCAACACGCCTGACATCCCTGTGAGAGCTGTCCTGTCACATTCCATTTCACCGATGAGCCAATTAAAGCACAAAACTGGCAAAGTATTTCAAAGCACCCACCAGTTTTAAGTTTTCCAATTCCACCCCCCCCCTCCTCATTTCCACTGGAATAGGAGAAGCAGTGGCTTCCCGTGGTGGCACCCAAAATATAAAGCATTCCCAATTAGTGGAAATAGCTGAACAGTTCAGCCTCTGTGGCTTGACTCAACCTTAGAGGGAACCCAATTATAAAACTGATTGATGAGCTAAGATTTCTGGCTCTCAACTTTTTTTTTCATGACCAAGCTCCAGTCCTCCAAACCTCTGCTGTCTGGACAGGAGAGCTCAGTGTCCATCCTGCTTGTCTATACTCTTGATTATATTTTCTTTCTTTTTTTTCCTTTTTGGTTAAATACGGTTGAGGACATTAAAATACTTTCAATAACTAAAGCAAGCTGCTGTTAGGCTGCATGTGCTGCAAAGCGCTAAATTTCATCCACAGCTACTGTAATAATTCTTACAGCGACCATTATGATACTTCCAGATGTTGGTACATGCATTATGCTTTCCAAGTACAACTCAAATCCCACATGTATCCCAAAACCACATGGAAGAGAGAAGCTAGATCTGGGGGTGGACAGTGTCTGCGTAATTTCCTTAGCTCTCTGCAGTTGCGTTCTCTATTCCCTTCCCTCTCCTGCCACAGATTAGCTTAATGACTGCAAATAGGTATGAAGGATTTGCTGCAATAAAGGCAGCGTGTCGTGGCAAGCAAGGCTTTGAGACAGCCACCATGTTTTGCGCGCTAGCACCCAGATCTGCTCCACAGATCCGCGATACTTCGTCTCGCCAGCCTACAAATGAAAAAGTCACCAAATGTTTTAACTATTGTGATGCATTCAGAAGAATTCCTGAGGTTTCCAGCACGACTGTAAATCACTTTCCTTCCTCCCCACCCCCCTCCCCAATCTGCTTTTTCAGCAGAAGCAAAACCCAAGGTGAGGATTCTAAACAAACCAACCAGCAACAGATTTTGCACGTATTTCCTCTTTGCTCATCTTGGGTTTTGTTTGGAGAGGGGATTTTTTTTCCCTTGCTTCTCCTTTAAATTTTGACCACAAACAACATATAGAACAGAAAAATGGAAGCCTGCGAACTGAAAGCAATGCTGCTGAATTCTTTCAGGGATAAACAAACCCAGCTGCTCTGGGATTTCCATATTATAAACAGACTGGGCTGTCAGTTATGGGTCTGGATTAGAGGGCCAAAGTTATTATTTATTTATTCCTTATTATTAGCTTCCAGTGCCCTCACAAAGTTGGGCAACTCTCCTGTTGT
Source organism: Actenoides lindsayi (assembly GCA_025331215.1). Lineage (NCBI taxonomy): Eukaryota > Metazoa > Chordata > Aves > Coraciiformes > Alcedinidae > Actenoides > Actenoides lindsayi. The sequence goes on along the minus strand of WTSP01013377.1, from coordinate 38,546 downwards.
CTAACTTTAGAGTTCACAGGCCAGAGGACAGCATCTCACGCAGTCCTTGGTAAGGAGTAAAACCACTGCCAGAGAAAGAGGACTTCTTAATCAAGATTGACTTCTGATATTACACTGTCATGAATTACTGGATTCCTCCTAGCCTAGCTTTAGTACTTTTGTTGGCTCAGGGATGACATTTCCATGCTGTCCTTCAAACTGCCAGGCGTCTCGGTCAGATGGAGGGAAATCCGATTTTTAGTGATTCGTCCTAATAACAATCCTGATTTTTCATCATGTCACCTGGCACTGTAACCCCAACATATTCTGTCTGATGTGATCCAAGCCACTCAACAGGGATCTGGGCAACTGCCAAACGCTCCAGCCAGTTGAAATTACTAAGGGTAAAACCACAGGGACTCTTCTGGAGGCCGACCCTCATCTGAGATTGCATTTAAAGGTGAAAACATTATACAAGATAAAACGTAACGTGTCACAGTAAGGGTCTCTGGGGTGACACTAGCTTTGGTGCAGACCATCTGGCAGCATCCTGACCTTTTAGAACAAGCCCTGCAGTCGTTGCAGGAGTTGTCTTTGTTACACCACGTGCATCAAGGAAAAATGACACATTAGGGCTTCCAAAGGAAGGACAGCATTTGACTCTCCTCCTTATCAAGGGCTCAGCTTTGGTCACTGTCAGGCTTTGCTTCCTGACAGCAAACTGCACTTTTCCTTGGCCACCTACTGAGCAGCAACATGTTTGAAGGTGAATCCCTTTCCGAGCCATTCACAGCATCAACATCAATTGTTGAGGTTAAGTACTCTTTCCCCTGAAAAATATTTTCTCTTGACATTCATTATATGTCAGAGCAAAAAGCAGCAGGTCTGAACAGGAGAGCAAGTGAAAGAGCCCCATTTGCTACCTTGCAGCATCATATACTGATCAGACAGGCAGATAACACCTCTCCTCCAAGTCAAGACAATCAGATTGGAAGTGGAAGTGGAGACCACATGTTCAGTGTTGCCCTTTGCGGATGATTTATCACTGGAGATGCTCATTTTTCCTTCTTAGCTGAAGCATAACTACAGAATAAATAGAATCAAATGGAGCAGGAGGTAATGAGTAAAGAGCATGTCCTGAACTGAGAAGAACAGTAAAAATAAAGCTCCAAACGCTGGCATAGGAAGCGCTGCTGCCTAGAAGTGTGCTCATGCTCACATGTACATTCTGCAAAGGAGAGACAGAAAAGACAAAGGAAAATTAATAGCCATTTTAGAGTAGAGTAGCTAATTGGGTGAATTACGGGTCTGAAAATTCTGCAGCCTTGTTGCTGCAGTTTGACACAACTTTCCTCTGATGCCCTTCAGCCAAAGGGCACCAGACGCCACGTGAGAGCTGGCAAATTTTATCAGGCCCAAGTAAGATGGAGAGATAGTAGAGAGCCCTGGGATGAAGAGCATAGGCCTACACCAACCACACAGTGCCACTGGCATGCTCTGCTGCCACCCAACCTCTGGTTTCCAACCCCTGAGCCAAGCTGATTTCTTGGTCTAAGCCCCTCTTACTGGCCTGGGGAACGAGCACACCCCAGCACAGGTCCCAGCCAGCCCCCTCCCCACAAGGACATCAGCCTATAAGCTCTGTAGTGTTGGTCTCGTGTAGCATTACCAGCTCCCTGTGTACAAGAAGCTGTCCCAGCCAGAAGACTTTTGAACTCGAACTGTCTGCACTGCTGCAGCCAGTGTCACTGGTACAGGAACCTGGGCCAGCTGGGGCAGGGCTGGGGAAAACTGCAACCTGTGCCAGTGCAGACCAGGATTTCAGAGTGCCTTGGTGAGGCCTTCTGCTTATAAAATCCTTAGGTTATAAAAAAAGTGCTAACTGGCATTTTTTCTGCCCTTGGCAAGAACGTTCTTTGGCTCCTAAGTGAAAAAGCAGGGGGATGATTTTTCACCTTAGACTTCAGCTGGTAGTAACCGACCGGGAAGAGAGACAGAAGGAAAAGGGTTAAAACTCCCGTTCACCTCAGTGCTGCATTGAGACTTTCCAGTATCACAGTAGAAGCTGTACTGGAAATTTCTGGCAATGGCATTAGATAAAGTTTTAAACCAATATTGCAGCAGCATGTTATTTTTAAGCCTCCTTACACGGCAATCCTACTTGCAGTCATTCCGTTGCAGATACAGCATCAGGAGCAGCTTTCAAAGCTCTTAACTAAGGTGATCAGTATAGATAGCCACACTTGGGAGATAAAAGCTTCCCTTAAAGCAAGGGAAAGGAAGCATTTTACTCAAGGCTTCCCAAAAGGCCTCTAGCCAAGGTGAAAATAGAGGAAACAATATCCCATGGTATAAAATGTACCATAACTCAAAGTAAAAATGCTACAGAGATGGAGCAGTGAATATAAATAAGGACTCAGAAATGACAAGTACACGTCCCAGGACTAAGATACTTTAGTATAAATTAGATAAGAAAGTGTTAGACAAATCTGATAATGGCTATAAGGGCTGTGACCACAGGAACAAAAGAGGATGCTGCTCCTCTGACCAAGGAGTAACATTTATCAAATGTGTAGCACTAGAAAATTATTAATCACTTAAAAAACTGAACTGTTAATTATTCCATCTTTGATTTGAAGTATTACTGAAAAAACTGAATAACAAAAACTGGCTACTATAATATATCCCTCTAGCAGTCTGGTCACATCAGCTGAGGAGAACTTGATGGAACTACAAGAGGCTCTGAATCAAATTCTTTCCCTTTACAACTATTTTTTCGACTGTACTCCCACGCTAAATACTCCTGGTATAAATACCAGTAGTAGTTATACAGCTTTCTTGGATCATTCGACCTTCTTGCTGCTGAAGGGCAAATGTGAAGATTCTTCAGGAAACAGCTGTTCAAGAGAGGAGATTTTTACAGTTGGCACATGACACGGATTAACAGATAAAGACGCTCAAACTGGAATCTGTAATGTCAATTCTGTACCTAAAGCCTAGGAAAAAAACCCCACCATCATGGATTAGGCATTATTTGTTATATTGCTCCTCATCATTCTGACATTTTATTGTAAAAAAAAATATATACAATGGGAATTAGAATAACCGTCAGCTATTCTCAAGAAGCATTGTTTGCTCTTCATGAATGAACCTCACTCAACAAACCTTTGTTTCAAAGCCGGTTTTTATTCTCCATCAGCTGACTTTTCACATCCTGATTCAACAAAGCGCTAAAGCCTGAACAATTATTTATGGTATAACTCACGTTTTCAGCAGTTCTTTGCTGAACCTTGTTCCCAGAATTTAAGCAGGGAAAGGGGCAGCCTCATAGCACCAGGAAAATGCTCAGTAACAGTCAAACAAGATACACTTTTCTGCCTCACGCTGCTCAGTATTTTCCCTGGTGAGAAACCTGGGGCAGACGAGGGGGAAGGCAGACACAAAAGCCAAGGCACAGAGTGGCAGAGCCTAGAACACATTACACATTTCTCTTAGAGGACTGTACACAACAGGCAGCAGCAGCGAGGGGTGGCCTCCAAAGGGGACATTTCTGATTTCAGAGGAACTACTTTTCCTTGATGTGAATGAGAACGAACGATGGTGATTTCTGCCTTCAGGCTTCGGATGACATGGAACCTCAAACAGAACAGCACTTCAATTTTGCATAACAAACGGCATCACTGTTCTTTTATGGAACCAAATCCCAGCCCAAGGTTGGTTCCCCACTTTTTTTTTCCTCTGGGGAATGGCCACTAGGATCCTTTTGTTATCAGGAAACATTAAAAGAAAGATCAGGGGATAAAAACACCAGGGTTTTTGATCACCAGAACTAGCATCTATCCTTTTTTTCCCAGTTTCATCACTGAGCTTCTATTTTCCCTATCAATTTCTCCTTGCTTCTCACACCACCGATCAAGCTCGCTTGCTACAGAGCAGAGTAGGATATACAGCATGTGCAGCACCAAGCACGCTGGCCACGAAACCTCCCTTGGATCTGTCGGATTCCTCTGACAAAGGGAAGGGGCAGAACAAAAGGATCCGAGCCTTTTCTCAAAAGATGTCTGCCCAACGTCTCACGCATGAGGAAAAATATTCTACAAGAGACACAGTCAACTCCATCTCCTGTTGCGATCGTCAATTTTCTGGATGACTGGAAGTCTGTAACCTGTACCTGAACCTTTCTGGTTGCTCACTCTGTGGGAATTATTTTGGCGGAAGGCAAGACAAAACAAGTCCCTGCTGACTGCAGCAGAAAAGCTGACAGCCAAACGTAATTCAGGAAAACCCACAAGCTTACTCAGGCACCATTGCCTGGGGATATTAGGGTCGGATCCTGTGAAGTGCTGAGGACTTCCTACTGGTTCTCTCCACCCAGGTAGCAAAGCTGTGGAGAACAGAATCCCCCCCCCCCAGCCCCTGAGCCCCAGCTCAATACTCTCCTGCCTGCCTCCTCCTTCCTGGCTAATCCTGCCACAGATTTGCATGTTCTGATTTTTAATTAAGAAAGGTTCCAGCATTTCAAGGTCACAAGAGAAAGACATTGAGAGCGAAATAACTTCAGAGAAGCCTACAATGGAAAAGGATGGAGGTAAACACGAGACTTCCTCTTCAGTCAGTCATTACTTGCATATTAAAAAATTCTACAATTCTTCTGCTAAGGTCCAAGTTACGTTTGGGACACAGTGTTTTTCCTCTTTGTTCTGTTATAACTTAAGAGGTTCCACAATGAATTATTGAGCACAAGACCATTCCTCCTGGAAATGATGCATTTACACTCGTCAAAAGTATCAGCTGTTAATTGCTCCTGGTGAGGATCTGCACAGCTCTGCTTTGATGCCATGTCTCAGCCTGGCCCCAGGTAAGTCGCTGTCTGCATTTAGCCCCTATCCAGGGCTAAACTAGAGCAGTTGCTGTATCACCTGATTACCCCTCCCCCGCCAAGAAGAAGAATGAAGAAAAGGAGAAGAGGTTGAAATGAAAACAGAGTAGTATGGAGTGGGAAGGACTTTTGGAAATCACCTGGTTCAGAGCCCCAGCTCCAGCAGGGGCACCCAGAGCAGGGGGCCCAGCAGCGCAGGGTCCAGCCGGGTTGGGATCTCTCCAGAGACTCCACAGCCTCTCTGGGCAGCCTGGCACAGGCTCCATCACCCTCACACCAAAGAGCTTTCTCTTCCTGCTCTAGATGGAACCTCCTGGGTTGCAGTTTGTGTCCACTGCCCCTTGTCCTATCACTGAGATACAGATTAAACAAAAAAAGCCAAACCACTACCAGTGCCAATATAAAGTAAACAAAGTTATACTCAGCCCAGCACGGTGTGCACAATAATCAGGAATGCTGTCCTCAGGAGCAGGAAGAAAAGCAAGGTCAAAAGAAAACCCAGCAGAAGATCCTCCCTCCTTAGCTAACTTCCCCCTTTATACTGAGCATGACGTTTATGGGATGGGATACACCACGAGCCAACTCGGGTCAGCTGCCTTGGCTGACTCCAAACTGCTAATGGCCCACAGACCATGGCAGGCCTGTGATTCTGTCCCAGTAAAACCAGGATGGTAGCTTTGCTTGTGCCCCAGGGTCCCCAGCAAAGCTGATCCTTCATCTCTTCCAACTACTCTCTTCATACTCCTCAGTATAGATTCCTCTGTAGCAGTGCAAGAAGCTTCACAGTCCGCTTCCTCCTCTGTCCTTGTGGTGCTTCTGACAACCAACCTTTCATTGAGAAAGAAACAAGTAACTAAAATATTTTGGGTTTGTCCAGAGCTGTGCAACACGCAATACATTATAGCATAAAACAGAAATAATTTGAGTCTCCTATCTGTACATAGCATTCATGGAACAATCCATTTCCGTTTAACACCCTTTGAAAAACATTTAAAATCTCTAAATCTTCTAGAAGCCAGAACTAGAGCTGTTCAGCCATTGAGCAGAAGAGAATAAAATCTTCAGATCAAAACAGTAAATCCTTTTAGAATTTAGAATACATTTATTAGAGAAGAGGAAAAAAAAAAGTTATGGATGTTTGAGAGGTCAGGAGAAAATGCCTGGGAGACCCATTTCATTTGATCCATGGAGGTCAATGTTTATATTTTTTGCTATTTATGTGTGAAATGTTATATGAACGAAGAGTATTATCTGGTAATTTACTGCTGCATTTTGCCCGATTTTCTCTAGAAGGTGGGAAGATGCATATTCCAAAGGTCTGGATCTACAGACCAGAAAATGGCATTGAAATCAAATGAAAGAGGTTTGGCTTTGTATCCAGGATTCCCTCTGGGAGCTGCTGAACATTTCCATGGGGGAAAACAAAGAAAAAAAAAACAAACCAAAAGTAAGCCAGCAAGAAAGGAAGCATGCCAGGGATATATTTTTCTAGCTGAGGAGGTACGTGGGGATGACGCTTTCCCTGTTCCAAAACATCTTCTGTGATGGCCAAAACTCGCCACTAGTTGGGCCAAGGGATGTATCTGATACCAGCTCTGGGGTTAATAAGCTGCAATCTATTGGCTGCCCTCCTTGTTTACCCTGGGGATGGGACTGTTTGGGAAGCAGGGATGGCAAAGATCACAACGACGCTTTGAAAGATGATGACATTTGGGGAAGGAAGAACAGCAAAAGAAATTAAAGAGAAATTAAGTTTGGGGTTTGTTTTATAAAAAGGGAACCCCCTTCTGTATTAATGTTCGTTGCAGAACAAGGTAAAATAAACTTTAAAAGGTCTCCGAATGCCAGTCAACAAGCACTCATTTACACTAACACTATCAGCTTTCAACTGCTGTATCAGTCAATTTAATCATCTTGGGTAGGTGGGAGGACCATCACTGGGTTTCACAGAATCACAGAATCACAGAATGTGTAGAGTGCCCAAGGAAACGATGCCTCTCTGAAGTACATGTAGAATATATTTTCTGCTCCTAGCATATCCTCTAAGAGAGCAGGGGGAGATTTAGGAAAACACTGCCCTGATGGGACAGAAAGAAAACTTAATTTTCTTTGTACACCCTGCTGGTTTTCTTCTGAGGGTAGTTCTGCCCAAGCACGAAGGAGTCGCAGAGGTGGTCGTTAGGGTGCATTATAACTGGGGACAAGGAAAATCTCTGGTGAGAGATTTTTTTTCCCTCTAGCATAGCTGCTCTGGGAAAATGCTGTAGATTTGTAGATGTGGCCTTATATTTCGGTCAGCACAAACCTTACAAGGTCCATAATGCTCCAGAATCTGGACCAAACAGGGAGAAAGCAAGTGGCAAGAGAGGAGCTCTCTCAGAAATGAACAACAGAGTTTTCTGTTATTATTTGGTCTGATCCTTTTTAGATGAGGATGTTCTTTGTAACGTTTTGGAAAAGTACTGTTTTGGTGATTTGTAAAGCAAAAGAAAAAAAATAATCATGTAGGACACACGGATTTCTCCTTTAAAGCATTTCTAATCTCTACTTTTATGTTGCTAAGACAGAATACAAATAATTATCACATAAACCAATTTGCAAACCTTTTAATTAAGAAAACTAAAAAAAAAAAAATAAAATAAAGAGACAAAAAACCAAACCAAACCAAAACAGTGAGGGAGAAAAAAAGCAAAATATCAAGAAAACTTGCAACAGGTTTTCTCTAAGCATGGGTGGAGTGGAAAAAGTGAGCCAAGATAATTACCCACACTTAGTCATAAGGAGCAGGAAACACAGTAAAAGAAAAAAAAAGATCTAATTGGAGCTGCTTTTCATATATATATTAAGGTGTTAATTTCCATCACATCATACAATGCAAGAGCATATGACTTGAAGTTTGGGATCCTTTGCCTGCATATGAAATGATTAAAAATACCCCAGAAAGTATATATGCAGATGTTGATCTACGTGGGGCCGCACGTCCACGGACATACAGCGACTGCTGCAATACCTCCTGCCCATGGACAGCTTTGTTTCCTTCCTTCCAGCCATCGGCTGCTCCAGCCCTTCTCCACAGGAGAACAGGAAAGACGAAGCACAGAACTGCAGACCCATCAGGCTGAAAGCCAGTCGCAGAAGCTGACAGGAAAAAAAAGGTCTCTATCTTACTGCAGACCAGGTCCGACAAGGTGTTGGATAACCACAAATCCTCAAGGTAATTAAGAATGACCACAACAAGCCTTAATTCTTTCAGAAAGGAATGGAAAAGTCATCTTTTTGCCACAGGCTTCCTTTCTTCCCCAGAGCATGGGAACAGAAGCTGGCCAGACTACTCCAGTTGAGAGCTGGGGGGGTGTATTCTCAGTATGCTCTGAAACCATTCATTTCAAGGCAGATCTGACCAATCAATCCAGCTGGTTTTTCTACACTTTGAAACAGTCTGTATGACAGAACGGGGTGAGAGTTTGAGGCTTCCCAAGAGCCAAATCTGTCTGCTGGTATAAAGTGATGTAGCTTATCCAGCTCAGAGACCAGAGCTGTGGATCATCAGGAACCCTGATGCCACAGCCTGCCTTTGCTAACTTTGGGTGTTGCCCTCGTTCATCTTTATGTCATGCCATGTCAGGGCTTTTAGAATTACACGTACTGATGGGTTTGTTGTTCTAAAGGGTGGTGGTGTTACAGGCACAAGTTCTGCTCGAGCAATCTCCTTTCAGAGCTGCACAAGATGTCAAATGGAAAGTCACCTAAGAATTAGCACGGAAAAAACCAGAAGTGAGCAAACAAAGAACCTCATATATTTGTATTTGCAGCAAGAGTGCCTCTCTCCTCCCATTTCTGCTGCCATTGTTGTAGAATGCCATTCAATGACACTAACTCATTAACCTCCAAAGAGGGAGAACGTTAAGTTGGGTGGCAACCTGGAAAGATGCTGGCAAAAGCAGCATGGGTTAAGAAATAGATTTGACTAAGCAACATAATGTCAGAGACAATTCATAAACTGTTCCATGAGTTCATGTCTCTTACCTTCCCCTCTTCCTCAATGTTCCATCTAAAAATAGCAAGTGCCTATCCACATCCCTGGGAAGTGGCAACACAGATACCTGTCAGTAATACCAGGAGTCTAGCTGTCTCCAACACGTCTAAGAAACACCCATTGACTCACAGGGCTCCCAGATGCCAATCAACCTAGGCAATTAGGTATCCTAATTTTCCTCCTATCTGCTCTAGTGAGCTAATGTGTAAGGGGAGGTGATTTCCATTCGTTCTTTGACTCCAACAAAAAAGGAAGATCGGACCAAGCCAATGCTGAAAAGTCTGTGAGATCCTCAAACCAATAAGCTACTCAGATACCCTTTGGGCTTAAGCCACTCATATATAACAGCCACAAGAACTTCAACAGTGACATCTACCAAAAAAAACCAAAAGCACAAACATGCTAGGCCTGAAAAGGTAAGGACTCCACTCAAATCAGTCTTTTATTCTCCAAGATGTAGCTGTGGTACCTAGTCTGATACATTCACCAGCAGATAAATAGATGAAGAATCATCCTAGATGCCTTATGAGGTCTGTAGTATCAATGCAAAGAGATAACTCCTCCCTGGAGTCACCTATCTAATTCAAGGAGAAGGGTTGCTAAAAGAAGTTTGGAGGGGAGATCTTGAGATTTGGTCAGGCATCTGGCCACTGTCATACTTTGAGAAGCTTATTGATGCATTTGGATGTGTTACAGCTTTATAATGTCATCTTAGTCACCTCCTTTCCTCATAGGAGTAAAGCTATTTCCAGCTCCTCTACCTTCTCCAACCAGGAGTGCTCATTGGGTAGTTGATGCATGCTCCAAAATACAGTAAGAACAGATCCCAGCACACAGCCAGTGTATATTCTACCAGTAGTCTCTTGGCAATGTGCTGAGGATTTAGAAGTTTCTACAGATCTTAATGATGTTTATGGGATTTATAGCTGAATGAGTCTTGATTAAAAATTATATAATGCACGACTAATAGAGCTCTGCTTCAGAATTAAGTTCCCTCAGACCAAAGCAGTACTTGGCTTTCTCACTGTATAAGGAAGAACCTGGAAGCTCCCCTGATATTTGAAAAAAATTCCCTTGTTATTACGGTCAACGGCTTTCATTCCTTAGATCAATTAGCGATAACAAGTTTTAATGATTTTGGCAGCAGCTGGGACTGTGGTTTAATGGTAACAGACTTTGGAGGTAAAGCAGAACTTCCAAAGCTTGCTCAGTACCAGCTCCCCACTGATGGCAAGAACTCGATGCTTCAAAAGGTGCAAAAACCTTCCCCACACTTTCTCCCACCAAGAGCAGAGACGTATTCTGATCTGCTATTCGGTTTCATACTGATCTCTACATCTTTGTGATTCCTTTAAGGCTTTCCAATGAAATTTATAGGAATTTATAGCTTGATGATTTCCACAGAAAGACCCATTCCACTTAGGGATAGCTACATTCCCCAAATCAAGGCAACGAAGCATTCAGCTAACAGAAAACACAGGCCCATGTTCTGTTTGTTTGACAGCGCTTTCTCTGCCCCCACAGCCAAATCATCAACTTAATGAATTCTGCGGTTTTTGGGGGGTTTCCTCACAAGTCAGAAACTGTAACCAGAAATATCAGAGTGCTCTAAGGTGTCCCCTTCTCCTGCCATCCCCAGCACATGGGCCATTTGAGCTTTGAGGTGCCACTTCCTCTCGCTGCTCCCCTGTTCCTCCCAGGACAGTCTGGTTGGGGCAGGGCGTCAGTCCGTCCTTCATCCTCCTCACACCACCGTGGAATTTTTATTGGCCATAAATACTTTATTGGCTAGATTAATATGATTTAAAGTGTTGCACCTAGTAAATACCGTGCGCTATTTGCTTTAGCAATACCTGTGGAAAAGGGCAACCTGGGGACCCAGGCAATGCCGGGACTGGTGGAAGTAGGGGATCTGAACGATTCGAGGGGGGCCTGGATGAAGAATGATCTGAGGTTGGTCTTGGAGGGAGGTCCACGTAGCGAAGGGACTCTCCATTGGTGCGTGCTGCTACCATGTGTTGTAATGTTCCACTTCACTGCCTGTCAAAGCTTTCGACAGCCTCGCCTGCTGACTTGTGACCAGGGGATCCCTTTCAACACAGGGAAAGTCTGCTGAGGGACAGAAAGAAAGGAAGAAAGAAACACTTTTAAAAAGAAATAAATGGTAGTTGGTTTTCTGGTGGTCTCATTTTTATTGCCTGTGTGTGGATTTGCTGCTGGAGTCCCACCTTCATTGTGGAGGTCAAAGCTGATGCCTATAGATAAAGGATGCAGGACACGACTTATACCTGTGTCAACTATTGTCATAATAATTGCAGGGGGAAAGACAGGGTCATGAAAAGATTTTTATGGTTTTGTAATGACATGTGGATTCCTGGCCCTCAGAGAAAGAAGAAAAGACCAATTCACTTCAGAAAGTGAGCTGAGAAAAAGTAAACAGGACAATATGCTGAGGACCATCTGTTTTCCTTCCCCTGCCAAGTGTTTGCTCACAACAACTAGGAAAAAGTGACCAACAGGGACCGAGGAGCCTCATTTCAGACAAAACTGGCATGTTCCACTGAAAACCCATCCGAAATGGCAGCCCTCCTGTCCCGTGTCCCATGGGACTGTGCTGTCACTACCACGTTTCTGAGCCATGGGGGCTGAGGGGGCACTGGTGTGTTCTGCACTGCTTGATACTGCATGGAGACATTTTGCTCTTACTTCCCAGGATAATACAGCAGAAGGAAAAAAAAAAAAAAGAAACCTGAAAATACCAGTAGAAAACTGGTCAAAATATTACCAAAGATGGCACCAAGAAGCCTGGCTGTTAAAATACACAAACACAAATGGAAGAGGGTGCAGCACTGATACCGTCAAGACTATTAGCTCATCTTCTTTGATGGAGAAAAGACTGTCAATAAGAAAGCCAAACACGCTATGATGTATCTGAGCTGGACAACTGTTTTAATCCGAAAGTTTTCTTGTGATTCCTGGAGTGGGTTTTCTGGCTGCTGGGTCACTGCAGAAAGGACTCACTGCACGCTGGTGTCCCAACGGGTCAGGAAATCCTGAGCACGGGGACTTTGCAAAGTCTGTTTCTTCATTCACTGCCAGCATCTCCCTCCACAGTCTGTCTGACATAAGACAGGAAGATGTGGAGACAGGAGACAAGCTCCTTATCTTCCTCACCAGTCAAATTTAAAGATCACCCAGGTGTGCCATGAAAAGGTGTGTTTTAATCAGAAAATCTCAGAGGCTAATGAGGTGAAAACAGGCTTCCCAAACTCAGTGAACCTTCAGAGCCAGCTCAGGCAGAAAATTGTTCCAGTATCCTAACTGTGGAACACGTGAAACCCAGAAAAGGGAGGCTGAAAAGGAGGAAGAAAATCTTTGCCAAAGAGAAAAGAACATGGGTTTCGTTTGCACAAGGACCGCAGTCTGCGGGGCCGCGGTGCTTTGTTTGCTGCTCTCGGGGAGCAACGGTAAATGCTGCACGTGGGTACGTGTGGAGTCTACAAGGAGAGGGGATAACTGTGGAAAGGCACATCCGTGTGAGGCAGGGAGCCTCTACTCTACTGAGCAGAGGTAGGAGTGTCATTTAGACATCCTCACCATCCTCACCATCATGGCATGCAAGTGTTCTTCTAAGAGACTTCTGTAAAACCCTCCAATGTGACATCTACCAGAACACACAGTTGCAACAGCCATCAACAATAAAACTCTCCCAGCAGAGAGGTATTCCCAGGAGTAGACAAGCACAAGCTCCACCAGTTCCTTATGCCTCAGCAAAGACGTAAATGCAAACTTTCCACAATGCACAGCAGCGAAGGACGGCATCGCGTAACGCGATAAAATATTGCCATCTGTTGGCACCCTCTGCAAGATGATATTAAGGATTATTATAATCCACGTTACACTTGGTGTTTGCTTTGCTGGTCTACAGCAAGAGGAGTGATGGAATGACAGAATGTAAAAAAAAAAAAAAAAGAGTAATTTCAAAAGACAACTCTCTTTTTTTCCCCCATCTTTTCCTATTTGCTTTGGGTATTCAGGGTTTTCGTCTCCCTCCACTCCTTGCCGATCCATGGTACGTAGCCACACAGGTCTGGCCAAGTCCAGAAGCTGGATTTCCAGGGTTCAGGGTCTACACTTTGGAAGTCGTCTATGCACAAACCAGCCCCTCGGAGAGAAGCACTTTAATATTACTATGAAAGACAAAACCAGATTCCTGTAGCCAGCTGAGACACCGAGGGGAGTTTCGGGAAGGTCGAACATTATCACCTCAAGTGAAATGGAAGGCAGCGCAAAGGGCCTTCTTCCCCAGCTATTGGACTGAAGGCAGAGCAGAAGGTGACAGGTTTTACTGAGATGGGGGTGAAATTCGGAGCACCAGCGCACTCACCCCGTGCACTGAGGCAGGTTTCAGGAAAAACAATAAACCCGCCTGCTGTTTCTTCCAGTTTGAGATAGAGAAAACCCTTTTAGTCAGACATTCCACATGACCTCAGCGCCTGGCGTGCCAGGAAAGCGCGTTTCACGCGACCGTGGGGATTTCCAGTGTTGCTAAGGGGCCCCTTGCTGGAGCTTGCAGAGGGATACCAGGAGACACGTGGGATGCTCAGCCTTCGACACCCACATTATAATTTTCAGAATGTCAACACCACGAGCCCTGTATCACATCCACAAACTTCAGGGCTTGCTTACCAACCCAAAAGACTCGTTACGTGGTTAAAATACCGAACCTGCTCTCGAAGATATGCAGCTCACGAGGTAAAGCTAGGAGAACCAACCTGCAAAATGCCACATAAATGCCACATAAAGCTTCGTACACTGTCTCATGGGAAAAGCACCTGAATGCCTTCGTGTTGTGGCAGAAACCTTGAGCTGAATGGGTACCTCTAGGTCTGAAGCCTGCTTCCATGGGTATCCCAAGCACATATCTGTCCTCAGCTGAACGGTACCTCTGGGTCTCCATCCTGCTTCCATGGGTATCCCAAGCACATGTCTGTCCTCAGCCTCTCCCATCCAACAGCTTTCGCTAAGGGCTCAAACACATTGTTCACTATCACTTGCATTCACCTCTCCAGTATCAGCATGAACACTGCCTGCCTTCTACAGCATCACCTTGCAAGAGAAAAATCAACTTTGAACTAAAAGTTTCTTGCTTGAATCTGAAAGACAAAGGGTGGGTAAGCAAAGTATCATTCTCTGCCTGGGTAGGCCAGTGAAATGATGTTTTAATGGGAAAGAAAGCCAATTTTTTCAACTTCAGAATCTGGCCCTATTAGCAACAGGTACTTAAGTTTGAGCAAAGTCACAGAAGAGGCTGATGGTGCCTTGTTCCTGGCTGCAAGCTGTGAAAGTAACGGGCAAAAATATCTATGATTTTTTTTATAAAACATTTCAAGATTTTTGTACCAGTGTTCCAAACTGTTAGCCAAATCTTTTTTCTTCCATTTTATTCCCAAGTATTTTGAGTTGGCCAATCTGCTTCAGATAATCCGACTTTTTGCACTGAGAGTGGTGAAAGAAAAATGATGTGCGTTTATTTGCAGTGAAGTTTTATTCAAGAAAGAGCTGAGATATCTAAGTAAAATTTTAAACAAAGTATTGATGGTGCAGACATTGATTTTATTCTAGGAAACTGAAAACATGCCAAGTGATCCTTTTGCAGGTTTGTTTGTTGGTTGGTTGGTTGGAGTTTTTCTTAAGTTTATTCTTATCAATTCTTGCAGCTATTTCCATACATTTAATTCTAAGCAAAATTTGATGATTTCACTATTTCCCTCAGAAAATTACAAAACCTGATCTCCTCCATCTGCTTTTAGTTTTAGCTAAAATTATGTCTAAAACAAGAAGAGTGATGCTTCAGAAAAATATTCCTGAAAAAAAAAAAAAGAAAAAAAAGAAAAAAAAGAAAGAGTTCTGGATAAAACCCAAAGATGCCTGACAGTTTTCCCATCCCACAAAAGCTTGAAATTTCAAAACCATCTTTCCTCTACATTAGGAATAAATTTTTTTTAGAGAAAAAGACCCACCCAAGAACATATAATAGCCCAGTGGTGAAAGGTCTCCCGCGGGACCTCGGGTATTCCAATTCAAATATTCTCACTGTCTGTTGGAGACGTCTCTTACTGTCACAAGCCAGGAGCTATCCTGGATCTGGGGAGCTTTGGCCAAAATGGATACATTCCTGAAAAAAAAAAAAATGCTGTGGTTTAATGAATCATGATGAAAAAGTCTCCTCCAGAAATTCTCAGCCCATTGTAGAACTAGCTGCTGCGACTGAAGTGCTTCATGTAGAATAAGGGCCAGGAGCTGCCAGTATGACTATTGCCATCTCGAGTTATTCAGATCTTTGTTGTCCACCATCAGCACAGATTTCCAGAGCGGGATGTTAAGAGCTGCAGTCTGCTTCTGGAGGCTTGAAGCCCTGGCAGAAGCAGCCCCAGCTGACTGAGGTCCTCAAGTAGGCTGTATTCAGATGAGAAAGTAAATTCTCTCCTAGCAAGGAGAGCTAAGACCAAGGGGGTTAGCAGGCGAGACGGCTGACGTAGGTAGGACCTGGTACCACTTTCTAGGAGTTGAGAGCTCATTTAAACACAGTTCTTCTCAGTTTTTCAGCTAGGGGCAGATCCTGCCACCGGGTACTCAGGGTGGCCAAAGTGGCTGAAGGTAACAGAAGCAACAACAACCTGTCCTGAAATCCATCTCTGCAAGTAGAACTAGAACCTCAAAAAATCAGTGCGCTTCTTGGAGTCAGGCTCCTTCCAAGGGAAACGATCCAACTCCTATCACGGCTCCATTGTCAGCAGTTGAAACATTAATGGTGGTGAGCAAGAACTGGAGGTGAAATTACCATTTTTGACTGACACTTTGGCTTTTGGAAATCTGAAGTTTGGCTCTGTCACAAAAAGATCTCATCGGGCAAAGAATGCACATGGGTGCGGCTGAACTCACAGGTAACAGGCACTTTCTCCACTGCTTCCCTTTTATTTTTAGACACATTAGCTGAAATGTCACATTTACTACAAGACACAGGAGTCTGGGCTCTCCTGTTAGCATTGAGAATGTCAACAGGGTGGTTCTTTTTTTCCTTTTTTTTTCTACTTGCTTTGAAGTAAAACTAATAATTAAGAAGGAGGGCTGCCTACAGAAGTTGAGGAATCCCTGTCTTGACTGTTAGTGTGTTACTACTGTGTTACTACTAATAATAGTATATTTGAATTGTCTGCAGAGATTTTTGTTGGAATTAAATCAGCGATCTAAAGATGACCGAATTCTTCTCATATCCTTTAGAGATTAAGTCATCTCTCTTCTTGTTGTTAAAAACCAACACATATTGAAGCCGAGTGCCCCGTCCAGCCCCATCGCATGTGCTACCAGCAGAGCTGGAAATGTGACTTGGGAGTTTTGGAGGCTATGTTCAGAAGGATTTTCCATGTGACAGGGCTACAGATGCTTCACAAGCTGGTATGGGATCTAGCGGCTTGTGTTAGACTCCATAAATAACATCCAAGGGCAGAAAAGCCCCTCAGGACAGGATCCAACCCAACCAGCCAGTTCTTGGGTCCTGAATGAAGGAAAGCTGTGGCTCTTGCAGTGCTTGACACAGAGTATTGCTCCCCTGTGCCCTCGGTGACCTCCCAGAAGGAGAGGACAGGGCAGGGGACACACTTGCATCCTGAACAGCAACAAGGTTCCAATATCCAAACGCTGGGCCAAGCTGCTAAGCCCAGAGACAATGTTTGCCACAAAAATTGGGTGCCTGGGGAGCTCTAGTACCCGTGGAGTTCAAGCATCCTGAGCATTCATGGGCAGAGAAGCACTGGTTTTTAGGATGCCAGTTTGGGATGCAGGTGGAATATAAACATCTGAGCCCCAGGCTTATCTGATCCATTCCATTTTCTTCTTAATCTGATATTTAGTTTCCACTACCACCTCCTCCAGCTTGATGCATTATTAACCATTAAAGCAAGAAAAATCTGATTTATGGACGTTGGGAGTGTCCCTTGTATACGAAGGGATAACTCTGAGGTAACTGAGCACACCCAGCATGGCACTGGATAAAGCTGGACTGGGCTGACCAGCACTGGAGTGCAGTGTAGGCAGAAGGAGCAGAAAGAGTGACTTGCAGAGCAGAGCAGCGTGCTGGGGACGGGAATGCTGAGCTCCCTTAAACCACATCACTGGAGCTGGTGTCAGCAGCTCAAGGTATCTACAGACTGTATTTTTTGTTCATTTTGACGTTTGCTTCATGACCCACCCCAGCTCCTTAACCCCTGCTCGATCTCAACAAGCCCAAAGGGCTGCTCTCACGAGTGGCACGTTCATAAAGCTTGGGTGAAGATGACACCCGTGTTTGAAATGGAAAATATAAATGGGGTTATTTCATTTTGCAAACCTCTCTCCCCGAGCTGATCGCCTGTGTGACAGTCTTAAAAAAAAAAAGGGAGGGTGGCAGGGGGGTGGCAGAATTCCCCTGGTAAATTTTATGGTCAATTCAGTTCACCTAAATCATTCCTTTGTACAAAAAACACAGCAGCAAGTCAGCTTCAGAGGATGTGGTTATCAGGAGATAATCAGGCCCTGGGGAAAGCAGACGCACCTGGCTCTGCTGTGCCTTGCTCTGCCCCTGCAGAATGAGGAACTCCAGAAGCCACACGCCCCTCCCAGCCCCCGGTGCAAAACCCAACCCCTGGCCTCCGATTTCCCTGCCATATTGCCCTTCAGCGCACGAGTCAGAGCCGTCCACAAAACCCAGGACCTGGGGAGGTGCATGGCAAGTCCCAAGCTCATTTACAGTTGCTTGACCAGCGAAGCACCTCTTCAAAACCACCTTCTTTATACGGGAGCTTAATGAGATGAGAAGCAGCCGCGGCTCTGCTGGCTTCCAACACGATTCAAACTTCCACCGCCTTGGGTGGACCCACCTGCACGTCAAGTCATCTACAGCTTGCAACCTATGCTGGAAATACGAGTGTTGCTCTGAAGGAGGAGATGGGAGTGACAGCCTCTCCCTGCCTGCGATTTTGCAGCGTGAGCCTTCCCCAGTTAAATTTAGGGTTCTGTAATGTGAGTCTATTACCCGGCTATTACTGGCCAAAAATGAAAACCAGACCAAGGCAATTACAGTTCCCAGCTGAGCCGTGACTTGGGATGAAGCAAAACTGGACTGACTTGACTTCCTGATCAGGACAGTGGAGAAAGGAGTAAGAAGGGTTTTCCAGCAAACAGGGTCTACAGGCTCTAAGGCTTGAGAAGCAACAAGTTACACCAGGGTGAAAAATGACAAACAGAATTAGATCTGTATGGAGCAGAATAAAGAGGGAGGAGCAGAGAGATGGCAGCGGAGTATTTGGGGTATTTGACACTTGACCCACGTCTGCTTCACCCAACAAAAAGACCTGGCTACCTGTAAGGCTGGTGCTGTTGGCACAATGCACACCTCTCTTGCCTCGGGAAATCTGGAAAGTGGTCTACAGGGAAAATATTTTCATTGGAAGTCATCAGTTGATACCTAAGCAAGGTGGAAGTAGATCTGATACCTTTTGCTTTGAGCCTCCTGGCAATTGCATCTCCTTCCTGTTTTTGTGCTCAGCCCAACATGCCCTAACCAGTGAGAGCGAAGCTTCACCACGGCCCCTTCAGCTCCCCTGACCCGGTGTCTGGAGTTCTGTCCCCCCTCCCTTTCAGTCAGGCAGCATAAAGAGATTAATTTGACTCTTCAGCTTAGCACCCAGTGGAATTCACTTCGAATGCTGCTGCATTTGGAGGAGAATGACACACGGGACGTTGCCGGTAAACAGCGGTAACGTCTTCTCAGCAGCAGAGACCAGACACCTGATGTTGTTTGCTGAAGCCTGACTGGCATTTTCTTGCAAGACTCATCATGAGAGATGTTTTTCACATGCCAGCCACCCTGAGCTTCCCCACCTCACATACTTCAACTGACACAGTGTACTTTGGAAAGGTGCCAGATTCTATTAATTAAACTATTATCTTCTCTCACCCTTTTTTTTTTTTTTTTTAAAAAAACCCCTTTGGTTTATTGAAGATTTCGTAGCTCTGAGGAATCCATTGTTTATTTTAATTAGAAACAAGGATTTGTCTGGAAACACGTAGGTGACGCTGGCTTCGATAACCGTGCTGTGGCTGGAGTTTTGTTGTATTCCCAGGTGAAAATGAAAATGTTGCTCGCTTGAAATCCAGGTCACAAAAGCATCTTTCGTGTCAGCACAAACCTTAAAGAACCCTCCCGCTAAGACAGAACTGAAGATTGGCCTCATTACACATACATTTATTAACTCAAACTCATTCATGCCTAGTTACCTCCAGGACACAAACGTACGATCGTCGCTAGGAACTTAACAGGATTTCTCTGCTAATTTGACAGATACAGTGAAAAAAACAAAAGGAAAAAAATGAGGGTAGTAGTCTACCCTGACTTTACAGTCCAGAGTTTGCACATGCTCATGCTGCTGACATTTAGGATCTTGCTAAATGCATTACCATCCATGAGACAAAAGCTACTGCTAGTCTCTGGTCTTAGCTACTGTAGCTATTCTATAATTAGGTGGCTTACTTAATGATTCTAAAGTCTTAGGGACTCTGCAGAAGTCCCCCTCTGCCTCAGAAGCCTGGGGTCAGTGTGCTGCTTCTTACCCACAGCTTCTCTCCACCCCCCTTTGCACTTCAGGATTCCTTCATCCCACTTGCCAGGCACAAAAGCGATGCAGACATCCCAGAATGGCCAGTCCTAACGGCACAGCTTTGGAGGTGTTAGAATGTTTGAGATGGATGCACGCAATTCAGGATTTAAGCTTTGTGGTAAAGGCAGCTCCTAACAGCACACTCAGATTAACCTGCTTATCAGAGGGGGAAGCTCCAAACTCCACTGCTTGTCAGACAGGGAAGCTCCAAACTCCACTACTTGTCAGACAGGGAAGCTCCAAACTCCACTAGATCTTGAGTGTACCTAATGAGCTGTTTAGATTCTGGAACTGGCTTTAGAGTAGAATAGACAATTTCTTCATCCCGCTTATCAATCACGTTATACAGTTTTGAATTCCTCCTCTTAGGGAAGTCCATTTGGGGGTGAAACTATCACTACCTCCACGGGAGCATCTCACTACTAACTTATTTTTTTTTCCTCCCTTAAAAACACTGAACGTCGATGTAGGGAATTCTCTGAAAACCACAAATATACATTTGAAGAATTTCATCTAGTCTTGGCTCAGCCTTAGCATTTCAATTACCAGAGAGAAGAAAGGAAGGAGCAGGAATGAAAGATTGCCACTTAGGATCGTGCTGCTTAGCAGGATGACTGATCTGAAAAGGGCCAGCTCAGTTTCTCTGGGAAGAGACAAAGGAGTTATAATTACTCGTCATAAGAAAGGCAAGTTGGTTTTCTTTTGCATTTATTCCCTGATATCCACAAGCACGATAAGCTCCGTGTATTGTAAATTTTCAGAGCCTGTCTCTCCCTTTGCTTTTCCCTAGTGTGTGATCGAGTGCTCTGCCTGGGAAAGTGACTCGGTGATGCTGAGAGTTTTGAATTCTGCCGAAGGTCGGAGCAGAGGCAATTGTGCGAGGCAGGAGTTACTGTCAGACCGACAAGCTTGGTCTCCACGTTCAGCTCGGTTTGCAGGCAGTTCTTTAGCTAAAACTCCTTCTTTTGAACCATGATTCTGATATTCATGGGAAGATTTCTGAGAAGCCATTGCCTGTATGCTCTCTGACTACCGAGGTACACATCTACAAGTAAGGTACACATAGAAATATATTTGGACTTCCCACCAGATTGGATTATTCCTCAGTCTAGAACAGGCTCTGAAACCCACCAAAGAGATCATAGAATGTCAGGGGTTGGAAGGGACCTCTAGAGATCATCAAGTCCAACCCTCCTGCCAGAGCAGGATCACCCAGGGCATGTCACACAGGAATGCATCCAGATGGGTTTGGGATCTCTCCAGAGAAGGAGACTCCACAACCTCTCTGGGCAGCTTGTTCCAGGCTCTGTCACCCTCACAGTAAAGAAGTTCCTCCTCATGTTGAGGTGGAGCCTTCTATGCTCAAGTTTATGCCCACTGTTCCTTGTCCTATTGCTGGGCACTACAGAAAGAGATTGGCCCCTTTCATTTGACACCCACCCTCCAGATATTTATAGACATTAATAAGGTCCCCTCTCAGTCTTCTCCAGATAAAACAGCCCCAGTTCCCTCAGTCTTTCTTCACAGGGGAGATGCTCAAGTCCCTTCATCATCCTCGTAGCTCTTTGTTGGACTCCAGTAGATCCCTGTCTCTCTTAAACTGGGGAGCCCAAAACTGGACACAGTATTCCAGGTGTGTTCTAACTAGGGCAGAACTAGTTTTGAAAAACTGCTGCCAGCAGCAGCAATTTCAGTTGGCATGATAAGAAGCAAAAAACTTGATAACTTGTGTTTCCATTGCTGCTCAAACCACCAGGTGATATCAGCAGCAAAGACGTGCCTTGATCTCAGGGTCTTTACTGACGGAGGGAAGCGTTGCATGGGAGGTGAAGCATGAATGATTACACAAAACTTCTCGCTCAGGTTGTTGCAACCATGAATTGATATTTCAGATATCACCTTTCTGGACAAATACTCTGATAAAACCCCAGGAAAGAAAACTGAAATGCAGTTAGTACCACAACGCTGCAGCAAATGCGAGTTTAAGCCTCGGTGACGTAAATCCTGACTTCCTGGCTTCACTGGGTTTGAGTCTCTATTGGAGATGACTTTCAAGGGCTCTTTCTAAATATGCTGGACTCTTCTGCTGACTCATCTCCAAACCAGACCAGGTGGGTCCCATTAACTTCAATTCAGGAAGTTAAAATATGGAGAACGTCTCCACAGTCGGTCAAATATTTTGGCAAGGAAAAGCCCTGGAAAGGAGCCAGTTCAGGAAGCAGCTCAGGATAATAAGGTTTATATTTGTTGGTGAAGTAAAGGAAAACCCCAAGGTGCAGAGTGATTTGGGTGACTCAACCTGCTTACAACCTCCCATAGCTGCAATGAGCCCAAGCCATTGTGTTTCAATTCATGTCTAGCCCTGAAGAGCTCGTCGACACCAGATATTCAGTTCATAGAATTTAGAGCAACCATTAGAGTGCCATAATTTTAAAGATGGGAGAAAGTTGTTCCTTTCCAACCACATGGCTGGGAATTTGATTCCAGCTAACTTTTGGGTTTTCCTATCATTTTTGAGAGAGATCCAATCGCTTTACTTTCAGTTGAAAAACTGACTACTAAAAACGGGCTGAATATTTTTTAAGTCACTTGGCCAGATGGTAAACAAGTACAGTGAACTTCCCTGACAAAGAAGAAGAATTTGGAATGGTCTAGAAATCAATTTTCATTATTATTTTTTATTGAGGGGATATATAATAAGGTATTTTTCTGTTTCTGTGGCGAAAAATTAGAAGATAGAATAGTTGGAGATGAAAGAATTAAGTGTAGGAGCCCAGGTCTCTGATTTACTGTTTTGTAGTCTTATACCACAGGAATTTTACAAAGCATTCCTCAAAAGCAAGCTATATTAGATTAAAGGTTGATGAAGAAGAATTGAGGACAAAGTTCCACTGCATCCTGGCTGGCCACCGGCCTGGCATCCTTAAGGAACACCAGTTTCCATAGTTAACGATGGCAGGGAGAGGGAAACAACTAGAACAGCTTGTAAGTGCCTTTGCCTCCTCAACCCAAAAGGCAAAGCTTTTGGCTCCAGTCCAGAGTGATCCTGGAAACCTCATTTTTTAATCCAGAGTGAGACATTTCAACTGGCTTGTTACTATGCTCCATTAATAAACCCAAAGGTCTGCTAATATAACATCCATTCTAGAGAAGAAATGGTAAAAAATGGTAATGGTTATTTATGCCTTCCTAGAACATCACGGTCCTTTTTTAATAACAGGCTTTTTTTTTAATTCAGTGATTAGCATTTTGAGGTAAGCTGTAGGCATGGAGGTAATTTTGGAGCTTTAACTTTTGCAGTTTATGGCTCTTTTTTTTTTGCTTCCCTGTCTTTTGAAAGTGACTATTTAGGGAATCATTACCTTAAAAGTACTAGAAATGCCACTGGTATTGCTTGTACTCTTTAGTGCCTTTCGGCTCCTCTGTAATTGGAAAGCTGGTGAATCCAGATCTACAAAGGCCAGGCAGCCCCGTCTGCTTTACCAGAAATACTTGTAGCAGCTAAAGCTGTGACACCTCAGCCCATCCAAACCATCACTCACTCGGTTCCCAGGCACGCAGGAGTTTCACCTGAAGAGCGAGGCTGTGTGAAAAGCCCTTCTAGTCATGCATCAAGCACTGCCCAGTTCCCAGTTCAGCTGATATACAGTATTTCCAGCTCTACCTCCAGTTTCAAGGGAGAGACCATTTCCATCTTTTCAGATCGTCTTCTTCCCACGTACATATCTGCCAAAATACCCAAACTGGAGAAAACCCTTTTTCAGGTGAGCCCCTGGGGGCAATTCCTCTACTTCTGTCACTTGACCTAGATGCTTCCAACACACAGAGCCAGCTTCTAGCACTGGAAATCTTGAAACAATTTTCTTTTCCATTTCATCTCTTGAATGTAAAGAGGGTGAGTAATCCTTCCTAACAATTGAGACCAGCTTATATCCATAGCAAATAGAAACACAATCCCAGTAGCCATGTACTTGCCATTTGACAAGATATGACATATCTGACACAATATCTGCTGTTTTGTTCAGTCTGGCAGACTATCATTTCCTTGCAGAGTTTCAGTAATAAATTTACAGACCCATTTAAAGCCATCCCTCAGGGGCTATTGAGCAAGGAAAGCGGTGCCTTGCTTATAAAGTTAAGGATACTTGAAACAGAACTGAGCTCCTGTGGAGCCAATGGATTTGAATTGCATCACTGTAAAGACAAAACCAAACAAACAAAATCCTCTGCTCTACAGAAAATTATGAATACATTGCCTAGGAATAGCTGTTCAATAAAGATTAGCCTTTTCTTCGCTCTAAACATGATACCCTTTCACCTATTACAGAACTGAAAGAGAGAGAAGGAAAACAATTTTCAAGAGAGATTACAGTAAAACCACAAATTCTGTCAGTTCCTTCAGTTCTTTTAATTCATTCAATGGTTTACTTATTTTTATGGCAAAATCATCAGTGATTCACTGCTTGCTCTGTTCCCAGAACAGAGCTATCTAATGCTCTAGCATGACAAATTCCAAAGAGAAAACTATTTTAACTTGCCTTCTTTTTACAGAAGTCCTGTTCTCATCTATTGCAAGCACAAGGACTGTTTGGGTAAAAGTTGAGATTAAAAGAACAAATGGAGCTTTACTGTGGCAGGACTGGGAGTCCAATAAGCCTAATTTTCCATGTAGACCTAAGCAGATGCTTTTGTTTAACCCAGGTTTGGGGTGCATACCTGAAATCCTGACGACAGGCAGTGTCTTTAAAAGGAGAGGTGCAATAATTCCAAATAATCATATTAATGATAGAGGTCTTCCTGGGTTTTTTTTTTATTTTTACATGGAAGTGACCTCACAAAGCTAGAGGGGGATCGTAGGAGACCTTAACATTTCTCAGTATTTTAGTAATCTAAGGCTGGAGCTGCTTTTCCAGACTTAGATTTTACAGATTTGAAAAGCTCTTTGAATTTATTTTTTTTTCTCCCCCAATAAATCCTCCCAGAACTAATTTACCGAGATAAATGCTGAGAAACAAACAAAAGCAAACAACATCTCCTGTATCGGTTTCTAGATTCAAAACAAGTATATCCTACAAGAGGTCACAGCAGTCAAACATTGAGATGTACACTTGGCTGAGCTGGTCAAGGGATCTGCTGGTTCCTAAGGCAGGAACTGCACGCGTACATTTGGCATTCTCTTGAAAATATTTAACAACTGGCAGCTATGTGTGTGTGTATATATATATATATATATGTATGTATGTATCCGAAATACCGATCTGGTGATAACAAATCAGAGTCTGTAAGGGTGCCCCTTCTCCCCCTGGGATGGTGGGCAGCTTCAGGTAGAAGTCTCCCATTCCTAGCTGGTCAGGCTAGGCACAGATTTCTCTACGCTTCAGACCCCTTTGACTCCTTTACCTCCTGAGGCCAACACAGCTTCGAGCTTCTTGTGACCTACACTACCCTTGCCACACGTGTTTCTCTCCCAGGTACTTTATTTCCATTTCACATAATTCACTTTTAGTGCTGGTTTACCTTTTAGCCTAACTCTTTTTTTTCCACCAAGGCTGCTAAGAACCACTGGCTAGTCCCTCTACCGCTTTTCCCAGCTCAAAATGCCATCTACACAAACCTTTGTACCTTCTCTAGCATCAAACAGCTGTCGTATTTTCCTTTGAACACCTCAGGTGTTGAACAGAACCCAAAGGGCACTCTGAGGAACCAGGGTCTCCCCAAGGGGGTGTTGAATGCACAGAAACGCGCACTGTATTTTTCTAAGGGCACCTGCCAGAACCCTGCTGACACATCAAGCAGAGAAAAATATTTGCCATCGGCCATCTCTTCCAGAATTTCTTTGCCTTTTTACACGGTTATTTGGTTCATTTGGGTCTATATGTAAACAAAATGCTTGACAATATAGGCCTGCCCTGACAGCACATCCAGGAGAAACAGCAAGCAATTAGAAAAACTGCCAAGCTCAGCTTGCGGTTCTCTCCCTTCAGCAGGAGGAAACTCTGTCCCAGAAGCATCACTAAGAAGAGGTCGAGTTGGTTTAGGTCTCTACTCTTTTCCCCAAAGGCTGCCTTCAAGCTCTTCCTGAATTGCTGACACTTCTTGCCCTTCCAATAACTCAGGGTGGCTATTTTCTATGTCCTTAATGCAAATTGTTTATTTTAAACTGTTTGTTAGCCTGTACAATCCCTTGCTGGACATAAACGACCAATAACAATACTCACTTTTGCCCATTTAACTTTTTTTACAGTCTTTGGCTGCTTTTTTTTTTCCCTTCCCATTGTGAATATCATTATTCCTGGCTCTGGTTTGGATTCGTAGCCAAACTGAAATGAAGAAACATCCTGTTGACTTTCAGGTTGCTAGTCTAGTCATCTGCTGCTGCAATGTTTTCTACCACTTCTGTGAAGAATCTCTTCATCTTGCACATTCCCCAGCCCAAAATACAAAATTCTACGCTCGGAATGAACTAGGACTAAAACCACAAGAGCAAGGGGTGATATCTGCACAAAGAACTGAACGCTCCAAGGGGCACAGCGAAGTAGGGAAAGGCCTCTTCCGGGGCTGCATGACTCAAGAGATCAGGCGGCGAGAAAAATGACACCAAGGTTTATCTGAGGAGGACCAGTTAAGGAACGGATGCCCGAGAGGTCACGGCCTGAAGGTAACAAATCTTAACTGAAGGAGACACAGCAGGAGGGAGCCCTTTTTAAGGCAGAAGCTGTAGAGACCAGAAGGTGGTAACAGCAAAGCTCTGCAGCTCCGCTTGCTTGAATGAAGGCTGGGAAGCCTTCATTTGCTCCGAGGCTGCAGCAGCACATCCAAGCTTCCAACAGCACAGGGCCGCAAGCTGCTCAGCTTTTCACCAACAACTAACCTCAGCTGGAAGGGCAACACTCCTCTCCACTCCGGACACAAACTCCAAAGAAGAATCAAGACTCCGACGTGTTCGCGATTGTCTTAAGTTTTGAAACATCTCTATTTGCCTCCGATATTAAAAGGCACGTATTTTCTCTTGCAGGCAAATGCATGACATATGGCCTAGTTTTTCCTTTCAGAAAAGGCATAATGCCATCGCCGAGCCGTGATTGCACAGTTGTTAAACAGCAGGGATTATCGGGCAGGACAATATTAAGTGGTATTTAACAGCAAGACCAAAGTTCCTTGTCAAATGCTTGACTTAGTGTTCCTTGATTGTTAGCATCCCAGCAATGAGACCTTTTGCACTGAACCATTTTTCATTTTGACAACAAACTACCGCAGCTATCCAATGCTGCCTTGCTGGAGCTGACAGCAAAGTATTTTTGTGGCAGAAATATTACTGCGTAGTGGGGTTCAGGGCTGGAGGAGAGACGGTTTTATCCCTTCCCTTTCAGAGTGCAATGGCATTCCAAGCAGTAGGTGTCCTGAGTCACTGCCTGGCTAATGTACTCAGTATGATCCTCTGTCTAGTCATAACAATGGTGGAGCAAAAAAAAAAAAAAAAAAGAAAAAGATAAAATAAACAAATAAAAAAACAAAAAGAGAGGGAGAAAAAGAAAATCAAACCCTTGCTGTAATTGTATAAATTACAAACTACCTTCGTTTAGATGCATCTTAATGAAGATGTATGGTGGGAGACAAGGGGATAGGGAAGGAAGGTTGAGTTACCGATTTAGGGGTGAATTTCCAAAAGGTTTTTAGAGAACCTGAAGTGCCTTTAAACCTCCACCAAAGCTGTTTTTATTAAAGCACTAAAACCAAGAGTGCTTATGAAAGTTATAGTGTGATGTGAGCAAAAGGCAGGAAATAAAGGGGAAAAAAAGGGGGGGGGGACTTAATGAAGGTTTAATCTTCAAGGGAATATGGACTTTAAGACTGTAAATCTAATGGAATGGTCCTATATTCTAATGTCAAAAGCTGCGTCTTATGCCAGCAAATTTAACATTTTCAGTTGAGAAAACTAGTTTTAAACCCAGCTATTTATACTGCTAAAAGATGAGACATGTTAGTTGGAGAAAACTAAGAGCCCTGTTATTTTCAAGGGTCTTTCCTACTGACAGATTTATTGGGGAGTTTATCACTCCTTTTCCATCCTTTTCTGGATGTACGTACTCCCTCTGTACTTCCAGGCTGACAAATTTCCATGAAAACGCCTGAAAATTTGATTGTGAGGTGCTCTGGAAACAGACATAAAAAGCACACTGCTTTTCACTGCAAGAGAAACAAGCAGAGTTTGTTATCTCTATTTTAAAATTCCTACATTTCTTTAGTTTCCCTTTTCTTCATGTTTCTCTTTGAAATGGAAAGCAATAGCTCACCTTAAATTCACACCTTGGGGTTCATTCTTTTAAAGTAATTCCAGTCAGATCCCTGGAGAAACAGTTGCATTAATGCTAGAATTTAGAGAGAGAGTTTTATTTTTTTGCTTTGCTTTACTTAAAAGGGAATTGTCTGGACTGTTTGTGGCTTTGAGATAGCAGCTGGTGCCCATTCAAACCTTTACAGAAATACAAACAAGATCTTAGGAAAATCCTGTCCAACTGAAATGCCAGCAAAAGCCTTTCCCCCTCTCCCCTATTCCCCACAACTGTTGTATGTTCAGATAAATACTGGAAATGTTGGCCATCTCCGACAATATTCTTGGACAGAGCATTTTTACAGTCGTTGATTTCTGTATACAGTACGCTGTCATTTAGCACTCAGAACTTTC
Organism: Actenoides lindsayi; assembly: GCA_025331215.1. NCBI lineage: Eukaryota > Metazoa > Chordata > Aves > Coraciiformes > Alcedinidae > Actenoides > Actenoides lindsayi. The sequence continues at coordinate 10,269 of WTSP01013377.1, read as the reverse complement.
TTGCTGTGGGTTGGAAACTCCATCTGTGCTCTGGGCGAGCCATGTTCCCTGGGTTTCTTGATTTACCACAAAAGATTAAAGTGCTGTGCTCCAAGCTTTACAGATAACATTATGAAAAATGCAGAAGATAAAGCATAATCCAAATATCATTCATCCTTATACATACCTCCATTGATATCATCCATCCTTATACATAAAATATGATTCATCCTTATGCATACTTCCATTGATTCATCTTACCATTCTGACAACACGAAAACCGTAGGCTCATCTTAACATAAAAGAGTGAAATTTTCCAAAGCTCTGATCAAATTCAATATAAAATTTTAAAAAGTCCTATTATTTGGAACAAAAAAAAAAAAATTGAGGATAAAAATTTTCAGCTGTCCTGAGAGTACTGCCAAACTCAGGAATATGAAAAAAGTATTAACTCTGAATGGTTAGCTTAGATGCTCTAGCTGTTTTCTCTCTTCTCATTTATCCATTCAGTTAAATCATTCAGTACAGAGTTTTTAATCTAACTTCACACCAGCAAAGAAAGGACTAACATAAGCTGCAAACATAGCTCACTCAATGTATTCATGCCCATTGCTGCTTTCAATAAAATAAAGGAAAATCATCATCAATAAACAACAGACTCAATCCTATAATAAGGAACTAGAGAGTAGAGTTTCTATGTTTTCATGTCTGTAAAATGACACCAGACTTGGCTGGGTATAATGTGACTTGGAATTAAAGTAAAATAATCTGCATGCACTTTAAAAAACAATAAAAGCTCCGCATTTGTACCTAAAAGACAGACCTTCAAATGAAATTCTGCAGGAATTCCTAGTGACTGACAGAATGGACACTGAACTTTAGCATTTCATGAGCTGCTCTGTGCACAGACCTTCCCCTGATTTCACAAAAAAAAAAATAAAAACCAATCTTGTCTCTTGCCAGAATATTTGGCTTCCAAAGTGTAGTTCAGCTGCTGTGGGAATTGTATAAAACAGTTTGTTCTCAAGTAATTAAAACATTGAAAATAAAATAGTTAGGCCAGCAATAATCATGCCTTTCTAAAAATGGATTAAAATTAACACCGTTGGTCGAAATATCTCTGAATGCTGCGGTCTTTACTAGTATTCACACCAGTATCTTAATGTTCTAGTTAGTCTCTAATTTCTATAATGAGCAAACCTAAAAACCTGTATCTGGAGAACCCTTAAATTAGGTCTGTTTTGAGGTCTGGAGCCTGATCAAGTGGTACACGTTGTGGTTTGGGCACCAACTGTATTCCCTTCACATCTATCTTCTCTGTGGATGCACTTGTTTTCAAACGCTGGGTGCTTTGCACACCCAGAGGCAACCAGCTCCAGGACCTGCACTACTGTTGACCCTCCTGAAAGTTCTTCAAAATACCAGATTCTCAATTGGTTTTATCTCCTACTGCAGCTGTTCCACCAAGAATCTCACTGCATCTTGTAGCAAGCCTTCCTAGGCTTCAGGACGAGGGATGTTTCTTATAGGAAGGTGCCTAACTAACAACCAAAGAGACACCGAGCTTCCTGCCTTGCTCCACTCTTGGCAAAGTTCCTATCCAAGAGCTGAATGAAGCATCAAGACTTTTAGATCTCTCTACCAGCAGTGGCTAAGTTAAAAGCTAAAACAATTCAGATGTGTCCTGAAATGAAAATCGACCTACTGGCATTTCCTTCAGCAGATGATGCTTCAATGGCTCAGGCACAACTGAGACACTGAATTTGGAATGTGGATGCTTCTGGCAAGCGTTCGGCTCCAGACACCTCGGGGCTCTGTCCAGCCTAAGAATGCAGAAATACAATCCTGCGCTTGGAATTTTACAGAAATAATGAAAATCCTTCATTTTGCAAGCCCTCTTTACAGAAGAGAGTACAGCTAATTGCAGCACGCAGAAATTAGCTATTTTCTCCAACAGACACAAATCAGCTCCGCCCTCAGAAGCAGGCAGGTGGGAAGGAAACACACGGGAACCCACCAAGGCAATTTCAGTGAGGGCAGAGATGAGATGTGTGGCAGAGGACACGCATGTCCCTGGCAGCTGCTGATCCACAAACGTTTGCAGCCTTTACTGTCAGCAAGAAGATAACGCCAGACTGGAGAAAAAAAAATGTTACCAGGAAGAAGCAGTGAAGAGGCAGTTGTCACGTTGTAATGTACACGAGATTAAAATCTTGCTGTACTTTATCTACACAGAAGTCAAAATCTTCTACACCTGCAGCCTTAAAACTTTACTTGTGAGGGAATTTGAGGGAAAATGTTGTAAATATTTTAAAGTGACTGTTCCACGCATTTCAGGCGATCCTGATGACAAAGAAATGGCCTCGTTCTACGTGGTCATATTCAGCACGCAGATTCATCAGCTGGTTATTCTGAAGCACAGATTGTTCAATACATATAAAATTAAAGTGCACCTCAGGAACTTGTTAAGATATACATGGAAAATATATTACTTCATGAGTAGCCTACCAACTGTGCCATCGGTGCGCTGCCTTCTTAGGAAAACCTCAAGACATCACAGGGACATTCATAACTTTAATAGTCTTTGATCAGGGAAAACAAAATCAAGAAGGGTTATGTTCAGCAAGAGATCCATAAGTACTAACAAAACAGATGATCCATAAATCTGTGACAAGTGGGGTGCGATAGCTGGGTCTCTTCTGACATGACTAAAAGCCCAGCATCCATTACCAAAGGGTCCTCTAAACTATTTCTGCCTCCTGCCCCCACCCCAAGCTATATTTTTCCCTTCTCTGCTCTGAAGCCACAAGTCTGGAGGGTTCTCGGTGTGAGCTGTGCCTCTGTCAAAATCACTTCGCACCCACAGGAAAAAAAAAAAATTTAATATGAATTGGGCTTTAAAAAAACTTTACCTTGATTTAGTGAGAATATAAAGTGGGGCCATAGTCAATGTGTTGTTTGTATGCAGCGCAGTGAGTACTGTATCCTGGAGGATATCTGCTACCAAGGCAACATTAAGTACTAATTCACTTTTTAAAAGCTTCCAAAGAAGCTCTTTATTCAAGGCAGAGTTTTTAAAAAGAGCAAAGCAACGTTATCTAGAAGCAGATATTCAAAATATACATAAATATACAAGCCTTTTAGATAAACACACTTCCAGGGAGGGGTTTTTTTGCTGCAAGTGGTAACTTCCCTCACCTCAGTAGGGTCTGCTGGATTTTATTGATTTTGGATTTTATTGCCTTTTAGGAGACACGAGTCAGCAGTGAGAGTGAAGTGGTTTAGGCTGGGAGTCAGCCCTGAGAGAAAGGCAGAGGGGACACCGCTCTTTCCAGTAACACAGTTCAACGTAAAACTCTAACATGCTTTTCTTTCCACTTGCCAAAGAAGTCTGTGGAGCTGCTCCTGCAATTTCAGATCCATTAGCTTCCCCCACGCCATCACTTTCAGAAGGATGAAAAAGAAAAAAAAAAAAAGGGGAAAAACAGGGGAAAATAAAAAATAAAAAAAGGAAAAGAAAGGTAACCACAGATTTTATGGGCTGACAACTGATGGCTGAGCTACTGGTCTATTGGCTTGGAGTGCAGGATCCATTACAGATACCTAAACTAGATTTTATCCATAAACTACATTTCAACGGCACTGCAGCTCGCAGACTCGGCAGGAGACAACGGGAGCTGGGTCACCTCCAGGGAGCTGGGGAAAGGGCTCCTGGAAAGCTGACTGTGGCACAACCGCTCCTGGAGATCCTCTTCTGGCATAATCAGACGGTAAGCTCAGGGGGACTTCGCCTCCTGATGCAATTGGGAAATCACATCAGAAAAGAGATTAAAGCCCAGGTCCTCAGCTTCTTTTCTCTCCTGCCATGTTGGCTGGAGCAATCTCTCTGGATGCCTTGATGTCATCTAATACACTCACCAACTGCCTTAAAAAAATAAGCGGCTTTTGTGTACAATGGGACGTGTGTGTCCAGACCTGCAAAACCACAGAGGTGGAAAACCAGCCAGCTATTCTTCAAACCTAAGTGAGTCCTTTCCTCGCAAAATCTTCTTAATGCCCTTTTCCGAGCATTATCAAATTCTGCCCAACTTTGCAACATGACCCCGTGCAATCTCCCTCTTTAGCAGCTGGCGAGATGGAGGGATGGGGAAATGCAACGTGTCACCTGAAGGAAGGGGTAAGCACGGGAGAGGTCTGGGTTGCCATCCTGCCCCACGTGCTCTAGCTGAGGTCTGCAGGTGATCCCCCTCCCACGCGCTGCCCAAGGATGAAAACTCAGAAAACAGGAACTACAAAGTGCTTCCAGTTTTGGAGGGAAGGGTGAGAACGGTGATTCTCTCCGTGCGCCCAGTGGGAGACACGGGAATATTTTTACCCATCTCAGCAGCTGACGAATTCTCCCGCAGCTCTTCTAGGGAATTCAGATGTCTTTCCAAAGCAATAAAACCTGAGGTTTTTAATACTGACGTGTTTCTCTTTCTCTCAGCAAAATCTCCTCGGCCCTTTACCTCCCCTTTGAAGGTTACCTTTAAGCAATGGCCGCTCATTCCACAGGCAAGAGGCAGCCTCCCTCTAAAAGCAGCATTTTTGGAGAGGACCACGTGCCCGTCGCGTTATCTCCCTTGGCTTTCGTCTGAGCTTTGATCTCATCGCTCTTTTCATCCCGGAGCTGGGAAAGACAGCTCTTTGGTGCATCCTGAGAACCCTGTCTGCCTGGAGCACACTGTGCCATCTCTCAGCGAGCAGCCTTGATCCAGCCAAGGCGGGGGCTCTCGGTCAGCCCTCCCGCTAACAGAACCTGTTAACGACCAGCTCCCGGCATACGACAGGACAGAGATGTTTCACATTCCAGCCTTTGATGCCTTTAGGACCTCAGCTGAAAGACACGGTGCCTTCAGACACGGTGTAGAAGGGACTTTACAGGCAAGGGAACGGACGGGGAAAAGCAACGCGGTTGTTTAACAAATTAAAGGAGGGGGGAGGTCTTAGCCCAGGCCATTTGGAAGGGGCTGAAAATGACAGTCGCTCTTTGAAGATTTGTTCCCCTCTGTTTCTATTCCCCTTTGCAAAAGCCTTGTTAGAAAAGAGACGATTGTGGTTGAAGGTATGAGCCAGACATTCACCTAACATGTAGGTGTACTACATTTCCTGCACATCACAGAGGGTGTTAAAGCTTTTAACTACATTCAAGCACCTCCTCCATCAGCAAACCTCTGAAACGCATTGTCTGGAGATGTGACGGAATCTATGTCATTAAAGATGAGAACCAATTAATAAACCTGTTGACCGGGTGACCTCCAGCAGTTATTGCAGCACTATTTTCTATTATTTGCCATTTGCGAGTGCAATGCCTGATTTAAAACCTTACAGGTAGAAGACTTTTGGTACTTGAATAAAGAGTTTGGGATTGTTACCTGCGTATCTCTTCACCCATGTGAATGGGGAAACGAGAATTACTTCCAGTAACAAAAGAAATGCCTTGTTAAAACAACACAGAAAAACAAATGGCTAATTAGTCTCATAATGACTTATTTTCGCCCCCTCCCTACCTTATTTTAAATAAAACTAGGTGATGCAAAGTATTCCTTGGCTTCTTGCTCTGTAACCAACCCGCTCTCTGTGGAAAGAGCTTCTTTTTTTTTTTATGGCTACGTATTAAAAGTAAACCAGCCTATGCCAGGTTTGGATAAAAGGCTATTTATTTTCAACCAATTTGATAGCTGCAGTTTTCGGTAATTGAATTTTCTGTGGTCAGAGAAGCAGTAATCTTAGAAACCAAATAAATATTTTTTAATAAAATGGAACACTGAGAAACCCTATAATAATGTCAAATATGTAGCCACTTATGGATGGATAAATATTTTAAGAAATTTACATCTCACCCAATGCTTTAGGCCTTAAGCTTCCCTGGAAATTTCAAACAACGCTATCTTATTTTGGGGAGGGGACGAGGGGGGGAATGGAGCGTATTTAGATAAAGAGCTAAATACTAATCCTTCAGTTTGCAGCAGGTTTTCCTTCCAATATTTATGCAGCAGTGGCTGGTTTCATCGAGAAAAGAAAAATCAAGCCCCATTTTCTCCAACCCTTTTGATAACGGGTTCCAATTCCCAGGATGCAGGTTGCACTGCAGTCACCTACCCCGGCACAAAAATCACCAGCTCAGCCAGAACTACCCTTAAAGCCTCTGCTGAGGTACAGAAGTGTGTGTGCCCTGTCCAGAAAGTCGTGATAAGCTTCTGGGAGAAAAAGTTCTTGTTGAAGCCGCTTGTCTTCTGACAAGCAGAAGATGGCATTTGAATGGACGCTTGTTCACGCTGGGTTGGGCGAAGCGAGGGGCCAGGGACAGGTTTGACTCAGAAATCCTTCAGCAGGCTAACGAAGAACAAGAGAGGAAGAGAAAGAAAACAATGAAGATACTTGCTCATGTCATGGATATCTAGACACTAAATTACAGTGAGAGGTCAGGCGGAGTGGTTTCCTCAGCCTCTGTGCAAATGCTTCTATCCGAAGAGCTCACTGCCTGCTGAACACAGATGAAGGCACTTCCAAACTGTGCTTCAGTGCAGGAGACAGGCTGGGGAGGAAAGCTGCCTGTGCTCTCAATGTGCTGGACCCTCGAGAAGTCTATGGGACTTCTAGACCCAGGGGCCTATGCCACCCTGAATCCCGACCCTCTTCCCTGCTGCCACCAGACAGCAACCGCTTCCTAAAATCCCTGATAACTTGGCCAAGGTCCTTTTCCAAACTTGGTGTGTTTTCCTTTGCTTGAGGGAGGGGGGGTGGTCCTCTTGCTTTCAGGACATATTTACTTCCTAAAATATGTGACAAATCATTCTGGAACAAGTGAGTTTCGGTGATTTGCGACACAGAGAGAACTGCAGAGACAGAACTTGCCCTTCCTGCAGGATGCAGCTGCCTTCCTGAGCTTGGGATTATTGTTCTCGTATGGTGACACCTGCTGGCAAACGCACACTCCTGTAACAGCTCCTGGAAAAGGATCAATTGCAAAATTAATTTGGATGAGTGAGTACAGGTCAGGGTTGGCTGGGGTTTGTTTTTTGCTTTTGTGAAATGGCGCAGGAAACTGGAAGGAACTGGAGTTATTCGGCCAAAGCAAGAAAAATCAGATGGAACACACATCAGGTCTTCAAGTACGTGAAATGTTGCCACAAAGGGGAATAAATTGGTCTGCACATCCACGGGATAAGACATAATAAAGGATTGATGCGTATACTACTGGAGCAGCAAAGATTTGGGCAAGATCCCTGTTTAGTAAAAGGTTCCTAACTGTGAAGTCAATGCTGTGAAATTTCTTTCCCAACAGCCGGGCATATGGAGCCTCATGGGTTCCAGTTATACTTTGTCTCCTTCCAGCATCTGTGCTTGTTCAAACCTGATTGAGCCATTATTCAATTAGCCCAGTCCTAGTACAGATATAACCAACCACGTCTCAGTCTGCGTCTTCTTTCTTTTCTTTTTTTTTTTTATTCTAAATGTCGATGAAAACTGAAACCCAGGTGGTTTTCAGCATGACACTCTGTGGAAATCAGGTATGAAATTACCTGTTTATTAATGATGTGTCAGGAGAATGACACCGTAACAGCCAACTCCAGCACTGGCAGTGCTAATGGAGAAATAACAACCATGCATTATACACAATATGTATTCTACAGGACTATAACTCTGCATCCCTAGAGACACAGCTGAAACCCATATGTTTTACCTCAACATTTCAATCCCAGAGAACAATGATCCCAAAATGGAAGTTAAACAGATGCTTGGTCACTATTTTGCTGTATCACCTCCTTGGGGTTCATGCATGAGCGAACAATTGGCATCAGATGGGCAAGGATTTGGAATGTCACGAGTCAATGCTCCAGGCATGGAAGAGGACTGATGGTGGGATGGAGTTTTGCAAGGACATACCATATTGCTTTGCCTTTCAACAAGAATCACCAAGAGCATCTGACCTGCCACAGACGTGAGCATTCTTGCTGTCACATAGAAAGATTATTATTTCACGATTAAAAACTCTCCCTTGTTCCCACAGTACTGTCTTCCACAGTGAACGGAGTGAAAATAAACCGTAATTCATGGCAGATGTCAAAGTAAATCTTGTTCGTCTGCAGGAGCCTTGAAAAACCTTCAGTATGTTCTCCAGTGAGTTTATCTCCCTTACAATAAGGTTCAGATTTCCTTCTCTTTTCTTTGTTCTGGAAAATTCTTGGGATAATACACGGGTCTGTCAGCGTGGAACCAGAAGGACTAAGTTTGACGAGAACTTTTACTAATGATGTATCATGTCAATACCCACTGTGGATTGTTCTGTCGCTGCCAAAGAGGAGCTTCTTTTTTCACGTCCGGTTCCAAGTTTTAGTCTTTGCAAGTACCTTGTAACATACAATATCAAGAACAGTTCCCTAACAGCTTTTCCAGGAGACGGGGTCTTTGTTATGGAGACTTCATTTTACAATCTTTGCCTTGTTCAATACGGGAAGATGCATCTTTGAGCAGATTTGCTGGTGCAGCTCTGGGGCATCATACAATATTTATATTCTGTTAATCGTACCGCTTTAAATGAAAGATGGAAGAGGCCAAATCCAGCCTTCATATAAACGCCATTGATTTTGGGTTCTAGCAGCATTGGATGCAAGCCAGTATTTTCCCTTGCTTCACTCTTCGCCTTTCAGGATATTTGTAGAAATGAGTAACAGGGTCATTTGGTATTCAGCCCTGGATATGAGTTATAATCTTGGTATAAGCTACACAGAAATTTAAAAGGCAAATTTTTCACCTCAGAAACACACTTTTCTTCAACCAGCCAGAAAACCTAGTGCCAGATTCAGCCCATGGCTTGCAGGAAAGCAAGGGAGCACCCACACATTTGCACACGCAGACACACGCTGGAGGTTTAGCAGGCTCTGCTTCAAAACCAGAACAAAACGACCAAGTATTCCACACTGAGCAAGGGGGACAGCTTGGAAACTGTTCAGAAACCTGAGGGGGTTCACAAGGCTGGCATAATCAGGTACATAAATTTACATAACATCTGCATCAAAAATAGAAGTAGGCCACCTTTATATTCCACTGCCTCTTTATTCAGTAAGGGCTATAATGTGATTAAGCTGCTACAAACGTTGAACATTTTCTCTCTGAGCCATTCCCTGGAGGGGTTGATTTCTGACCCCTTCAGAGCACTGAGGACGATAAGGCACCAGAGGAGTCAGGCAGGACCTATTCCATCCATCCTCAGCAAGCAGCGAGCCTGGGAGGTTACCCAGTCCTGCAGGATAGCTACTTACTGGGGAGACTGTGAAAGACCTCAAATTTTAAGAAGCACGCTTCTCTTTCTTGGATTTGATGAACTAGCCATCAGACAAGACCTACAGAAACAGGGTTCCCAGACCAATGCTCAGAAGGGGAGGGTTGGTCAGACCAAGGTTCAGTACCGAAAGCATCCAAACCATCAGAGATGCCTCTGACACTCCCATTAGAGAATCACAGGATGCCCCGAGTTGGAAGGGACCTCCAGAGGTCATCTAGTCCAAGCCCTCTGCAGTGAGCAAGGACATCTTCAACTAGATGAGGTTGCTCAGAGTCTCCTTATGCTCAGAGCCAACCTTATGTTGTAGCTTCTCCTGTCTGAAATGGATTCCCCCCTCCAGCTACATGCAGAGTATCTTAACACAGCCACTCTTTTCTGTTAGGGTCTCTCTCCCCTCATCTCATCCACTTTCCTTTTATCTTAACTTCAGCTTATTTCATCACGGCCAATCTAAAACATCAAGCAATGCAGGAATTTCCTTTGCAGCTTCTGAACAAGGAAAATCCAAACGTCCCTTCCTAAGCCAGAAGGAGAAGGGCGAACGGCAGATCTCCCTCTCAGCTCTGCTCTGAGGTCCTTCTCCGTGCTTCACCTCCACGTGTCCATCACCACAGGCACTTCCACCAACGGTCTACGAAATTTCCTCCAGAGAATTCCTTCACCCTCTCATCCTGCATAACAAAAATCTCTGGAGTGTAGCCTGAGCACAGGCTGGAGTTAATGCAGCACTGGTATGCTCAGGCACTAGCGGATTCTATCACCCTGTATTAAATTTGCAATTGATCCTACAAGCACGAGCCTCTTTCAGCTTGCACATGAGCTCAATGCCCAGACATGCATGATATAGGATTAGTAAGAGTTTTTCATTATGTTCTCTGAACAGAAATGGTCACGGTTTGTGGAGGTCCCCTTGAGGAAAACTTTTCTACCCCCCCCCCCACTTAGAAGGCACTCATCCCCTC
>WTSP01013376.1:41021-61088 GCA_025331215.1 Actenoides lindsayi | reverse complement strand
CCAGCTTTCTTGTAGGCCCCCTTCAGATACTGGAAGGCCACAATAAGGTCTCCCTGGAGCCTTCTCTTTTCCAGACTTAACAACCCCAACTCTCTCAGTCTGTCCTTATAGAAGAGGTGCTCCAGCCCTCTGATCACACTCATGGCCCTTCTCTGCGCACGTTCCAGCACATCCATATCCTTCCTGTAATAGGAGCTCTAGAACTGGACGCAGTACTCCAGGTGAGGTTTCACGAGAGTGGAGTAGAGGAGGAGCATCACCTCCCTCGACCTGCTGGCCACGCTTCTCTTGATGCAGCCCAGGACACGATTGGCCTTCTGGGCTGCAAGAACACACTGATGGCTCATGTTGAGCTTCCCATTCACCAGCACTCCCAAGTTCTTTTCTTCAGGGCTGCTTTCAAGCCAGTCACTGCCCAGCCTATATTAGTGCTTGGGATTGCTCCGACCCAGATGGAGGACCCTGCATTTGGCCTTGTTGAACTTCATGAGGTTGGCATGGGCCCACCTCTGCAGTCTGTCAAGGTCCCTCTGGATGGCATCCCTTCCCTCCAGCGTGTCAGCCACCCCACACAGTTTGGTGTCGTCGGCAAACTTGCTAAAGGTGCACTCAATGTCACTGTCCATGTCATTGACGAAGATGTTAAACAAGACTAGTCCCAGTACTGATCCTTGAGGGACTCCACTTGGATACTGACCCATTGACAACCACTCTTTGGGAGCGGCTATCAAGCCAGTTCTTTATCCACTGAATTGTTCATCCGTCAAATCCATATTTTACCGTCTTGGAGGCCAACCAACCTTGTGTTCTCCTGAAAGAATCTTTTCAGTCTCCTGAAGGAAACAGAAAACATATTCTGTTTTTACTGGTAATGCAAACAGTTTCCTGTTCTTTCCTAAGATCTTTAGGGACATAGTTTGCAGCGGACATGTGGAGTCAGGTTAATGGTTGGACTCGATGTTCTTGAGGGTTCTTTCCAACCTAGATGATTCTATGATTCTTTTATACCAATAAATGTACTGCACATAAACATTTAAGAATGTGTGAAAGACAAAATAGTTAATTTGTATTATCTTCTAAGAAATCACATTAAAATTCATACTGTGTTCTTCAATCCTTTCCACTGAAGCATGGTGAAAATGTCAAGGCACGGGCACCAACCTGGTAGTAGGCAAGAATGGTTTGAAATAATGCCATCGCCCACCGAATTTAGCTCTTAATGCTTCAATATTATTGAACAACTCAATACAAGAAGCCATTTGATAGCTCAGTTCTAGTAAGAGCTTGAATCATATTAATGTCATTCTGAAAACTGGGAGGAAAGTTAACAAGTAAAACATTGCTCTGTGCTGCATCCCCAATATTATGCATTTGAAAAAAAATATGTGTTTCCTGCATGACTCATAGCTAGTAGAGATCTGGCAAGACTCTTGTAGTCAGTGGAGACTTGAAAATTCAGACTAACTCATGATCTGACCTGAGTTTTTATTTAAAATAACTTTGATTTCTAAATTAATAAACCACTGTTTGCAACTGTTCTCTGATACTAACAATGTTTTCTGTTTTCACAGTCAGTGAAAGAAAGGAGCACACTCTTGTCTTTGCTTTAGAAAAAAATATATTGAAGTCCAATTAAAGAAGAATTTGAGTCCTGTTTCAGAACAAGTTGTGGAATATGTTTTTAGTTCAAGCATCAGTCCAATATTATAATGATATTTTAAAAATCAATGTATATAAAAAACAAATGTAAAACAAAACTGAAAACACTGTTTCATTTTTCTAGCAAATAGAGATGCTTAAAAAATATAAACATCAGGACAGATTTGAAATTGGAATAGAATGTATATAGTCTATGGGTGCTGTCTTTTAGTATATGTATCCTCCTGCTGACACATTGGGCTACTCTGTTAGCTGAAGATGCTGTACTTTAATTTTGTACAGAAGTAAAGGAATTCTGAATGTAAGAAGTCATTCTATGAGTGCAAGTTAAATTATTTTCCCATTCCTTTATAGCACTAGAAGTCATTCCTCAACATTATAAATTCTGAGCTGTAATTAATTTCTGGATTTTAAAATTTCTGATCAGTTCTATTGTTCATTGTATTTGTGCAACTGATTTACCATTCACATAGTCTTTTTAGAGAGCCATGAAAAATAATTCTGTGTTTGTCTTATAGAACAAGGGCAACTGAGCTCCAATCTCGTCAAAATAATTTGATCTGAGATCTAAACCATTTTGTAGTATATATGCTGCATGGACATTGAAGTGCAGCATCAGCGTAGAAACAAAGTACTCACAATTTCCATGCATTTTAAGCAGGTTGAAAGTTCTAATCTTAATTCTTATCCATTTAAAAATAAGGTTGCACAAATTACATATCTTACCATGGTATCATAGAATGGTTTTAATGTATTTTCCTAGTGAGGAGAATTTTTGACTATTATACAATAATAAAAAAAAATAAAAAATACACATACAATTAACATGGAGTGATTGTGGACAATTACAGACCAGTTTTCTGAATGGAGAACAAAATAGTAGCAGATACCCTTTTGTCAGAATTTATTTACAATATAAATGTGAGGTTCTACAACTGCAGTAACAAGGAGGAGATGCAATTATCTGCAGCACAAACCTCTCTTTTTCTCTTCTCCTTCCAAAAAAATACTATAAATTCTCAGCACAAATTGAAAGTTTGTTTCAGGCCTGGTTCATAGCACCCAACTAAGGCAAATAGTTGAGGTATTCAGCTGGGACCCTGTGGTCTCTCTTGTCACTGGAGAAAGATAGTTACCATCTCCTCTGATAAGGTTTGGTGTGAGGCTTCTCCCATGACCCACAGTCTAAAGTTAAATGGTCTGTTCTCAAATAAGAGATGTTATAAACTAGATTGCTAATCATTGAACTGGAAGTGACAAAAAGCATAGGAGGCTGCAGGATAACAGCAGACTACAGCAAGCACTAGACCCTGCTGACTTGAACGTCTCTCATCTTCAGTTTTACTGGCAGGAAATCAAACGTAGACACTACCAGGAGTATGGTGAAGGAGAGAAACTCACAACAAACTCTCAGTTTATCTGGGAAATGGCAGTCACTATATGTGACGTGTGTGTGTGTGCAATATGCATGTATGTGTGACAATTTCCAATGCTGGCCACCTGCCAGTGGACTGACATCTGCTTTTTCAAATGTGCCCCTCAGTTCCACTGTGGAAAAAGATGTTAGTCTAAGTCTGTTAAGGCATAACAGAGATCTTATTTGATCTTGAATGAGAGTATAAGCTGGTCACATCAATCCAGTAATCTTCTCAAAGTGTACCCACAGTCTGGATAGTCCCATCAATCTGATCACACTTGAACTCTATGGAGACTTTTGAGATATCAGGCAAGGAGAATGGTATCCTCATCTGGGGACATCAGCTGTCTAGAAATCCTGTAGCTACAGTTCGCTCAACCTGGAGCTGAACATGCAGTCCAGACCTACCTTCAGTTTCTCTTCCTAATCAGAGTAATTTAAGAGATGCAGTTGCAGTTCAGATACAGTGCATCAATTAGTAGTGAACCATAATAAATGTTATTTGTTTATTTAAATAATATTACTTATTATTAAATAAAATATTTAAATATCTTTTATATTTACATATGTTAACAAAATAGAAGTGGCAATCCATAGCAGATCATTGAGCATCTCACCTCATTTCATAAATTTCAGGTGAGACCCATCACTGTTTCATGCTGCTGAACAAAATCATCACAAGAATTCCATCAGAAATAAGTAAAGTACAAGTCTCATGAAGAGATGACGTATGATCATTTTTAGAACAACAACAACAACAAATTAGACTTTCATTCTGAGTGTCATTGAAAACCTTTTTTCTTTTTTTCTTTTGGAGTTGAAATATTTTAAAGACTTTTCTGAAAACTAGTTTAAGTCTTTCTGAAATTGCTTTAATTTTTCAATGCAGAAATGTAATTTATTTACTTTATTTTTTGTTACATTAAAGAAAAAAATTTAAGCTAATACCTCAAAATGATCTATTTCAGACAAACAAATATATTGCTTACTATTAACATTTTTCTTCTGGCTTCCCAGAACATTTTTTCTAATCCAAAATGAAGTTCCGTTCTTTTTCTGTTTGATATTATGAACAATGTAAACATAGATATTCATGGCTGGTTTTTTTTCTTTCAGAATTGCAAATTCTGATCTTACTCTGCCACAGACTTCAGATGTATAATACTGAAAGGACTGCAGAGTGCCTTCAGTGCTAATGGATGTGATAAAATTGGTTTGGTCATCAAAAAAGATAACGAGGAAAAGTAAAGGTGACTGTTTTCAAATTTTTTCCTCCTTTTGATATTTTATCAAACATTACATAAAAACACATTAAAAAATAGAGTATATTCATCTATTGTCTTTCTTTCTGCTTCCAGAAAATCTTTTTATTAATTAAAAAAAAAAAAAAAAAAGTCTGCAATTTAATACATGATTTACAAAAGAGGAACATTGACATAGTGTGCCAAATGTCCAACACTCAAATTTGTTCATAATAAAAGCAGGTTCTGAAGGAAGTGGCTGCTACAGAAGCTGAAAGGTTGTGTACCATACCCTTCTCTGCACTTTTCATCTTACCTTCTGCCTTATGCACAGGCCCATTTAGATCTCATTAATGTTTTCCCACTATTCATAGTCAGGAATCAATATTATAGAAGTTTTCCACTTATTTTATTTTTAAGTCAGGTAGTCTTAAGGAATGGCCCCTTCCAAACATTCTTGGAGGCTAATGTTTTTTCTATTTCCATTGCTGAAGCATTAATAAACCCAAGTCTTTTATAACAGATGGTAATTTATGGAGGTAACCACATTTCATTGTTAGATTAAAATATTTGTATTGTTTGCATTTAATTTTAAGGTAGTAATCAGAAATTGCTTTGAGTGAAACAAATACATTAATACAGTACATTGTTCATAAAGTAGTAATATGACTAATAGTTAAGAATAGTGACAGAGCTTAAAATAGAAGAAAATTGCCAAATAGCTGACATTGTGCTAGCATTTCTTTTTCCTTATGTATGTGGACCTAGAAGAGCTTTCTTTAAAACTTTTTAAAAGTTTTTATCTTTTATTTCAGTGAAATGTTTAAACAAAATGCAATATTTGCCACTGGAAATATCTGGAAACAGAACTGAGATAGAAAACCCCTGATGATATTGAGTTTTGTCATTAGTTCTGCCATTAATATTGCATTATCATTAATATGGAGTCATCTTCTAAAGAAACACTGACAGTTTTTGCAGGACAAGTTATTGAAATCTGTTCAAAGAGCTGCTATTTTGAGCTTAACTGAAATATATATCAAATTCTGGTTGTAGTATATATTCTTCACTGAGCTTATGCTGTATCTAGTCACGTTTGAACACTGCCTGTTATTGTTATTCTCAAGACTGTAAATAGCAAAGCAATGCAAAACATTTTTTCTGTTTATATTTTTGATTTAATCAAGTTAAACTTCAGTGAGAAATGCAGAGAACATTTCCCAAAATAGGTTTCTTTGGCAGATCAAAATTACTATTATCAGAGAAAGAAAGACTTGCTATACTGGATTTGACCACACACCTATTGGTTCTTGCCTAGGGCAGCAGATTCATAGTTCAGAGAAAAATGAAACCCTTAAAGTACATTTTGCCAGGTGAGAAAAGGTGAAAGAACAAAAAACAATTTGGGAAGGCAGTGCAAATTTTTTCTCTCTCAGACTTATACTTGAAGACTAGTGAATGCTATATCAATTCAGTTCACAAAGCTGTACATTTTACACCATTAAAATCAATAAAAAATATTTCAAAAAGTCTTAGCTGTTAAACTATCATCCATAGCATACATAGCATTTGTTACTTGGTAAAATATCAATTTGATGGGTTAAATATCTATGTTTGAAAGTAAGATTTGATTCCTATTTGAAACATACAACTCTTTAATAGTGTATCAACTTGTTTTCATCTTCAGCACAAATTCTGCCCTACTAGAGAACTGAACCTTACTTTCCCATGAAGTATGTACATTGCATTCATTGAAGTAAAAATTATGCACACCTTGATGAATGCAACAGAGTGCTGAGAAAAAGTCACAAGAGATAGATAACTCATTATCTTTCTATCCAAATAATCAAACTGAAGATGAAGGCTCTTCCACACAGAAACAGATCAGAGTACCTGAGTAGGAAGAAAAAAACTAAATCTCATTTTTCAAGTGTAAAATATCATCAAATAAACAAAATAAAACAAACAAAAATTAGAAAGTGCAGACAAAACCCTAACATCTGAAAGTCAAATGTTCTGTCTTTTGTCATTCTTGTACTAAAATTACTCTGCTATAAATAAATAAAGTAGACTTTTTTTTTGTTCCTCACTACAAAGCTGTTTATATCCAAGATCAAATTTTCTATCTGCTGAAATGGATAAAGAGAAGGTTCATTATCACATCAGTTCTAACAAAATAAACTTTTCTACAAACTAATACTACTACAATTTAAAACTCTTCTCGCTGATGTAACAGTCTGCCAGGATTTGATTAGCAACAGCAAGGGCTGGGTTCAATTTCAAAGGGTCACATCAAATTGAGCCCCCATCTAAAAACCTGAGAAAATTAAATTAAACTGTCTGAGTGCTCAGTGAGCTGTACTTCTCCACTCTCAAATGATGAATCTATTGGCTTAATGGAACAGTAGGATGTTGAAAGGAGTGAAAAAAAGGAAAACAGGCATATAAACAGCACAGCAGACAATTGTTGGCTACTGCTTTGCTACACAAGAGACAAGCATTCTCTTTTGTTGATGAGAGAACTATTGTGGTAGCTTATCTCCTTGCAATCTTCTCCCATAAAACTCAAGTATTTACTATGTTTGCAAAATTTGGTGACTGTATCACCTATTCTATTAGGTAGTCAGAGCTCAGCTAGAATCCAGCTTTCTCAGTCCTGTGAGCTGTACAGTAACTACTCCTTTGGCCTGGGGACACATAATATACAGAATGTGATGTCTTCAGGAGCCATTTGAGACAAACAGGTCTGGCAACTAGAACACTTTTCAGGAAGAGGTGGGGAAGTAAATTTTAGAATATGTAGGCATAGGGAGACATCAAACTCAGGTCTCCCAGTTTCTGTTTATTTGTTGTTGCTCTTCAGTCATCAACTGTATGAAAGAAGCATCCACACCTTATTTCTTGAGGTTTAAAAGAAGTGAGGAAGGAGCTCCACTGAGATAGGTTTTGGACTATGACCAACAAAATTAGCAAAGTAGGGTTCTTCTTTGCCCTGAATAAAGCAACCAGTCACCCCTTTCAGCCTTTTGCACTAGACAGCTTTCAGAAGCTCGTAGTGAGATCCTTGCTGCCCTGGCTCTTATGATCCCCAGTATAAAACACCAAAATTTCTTCAAGCATCACCCAAGTAACAAAAGCATGTAGTGTAGAGTCTGAATGCCACCTTGTGTGCCAGAAACCCAGAGGTTTACATTGCAAAGACTAGCATGAAGCCTTTTTACAGAACTAACCTTAGGTTCGTATTATTTAGGGATCCTTGCTAATCCAGAATCCTTAAAAGAGTTTCTAATCTGCTCAGTCAGTAGTATATTGGACTCTTTCATCTGAAGACATTGAACTCCATAGGTAATTACTAGCCCAGAGAGCTACTTATCTTCCATATCAATGACGATATGAAATATTAATGAACAATGTATGTCAAATAGCCATTTGAAATCAGTAGGTCATTGGGAAAAAAAGAGCTCCCAGCTCATACCTCTGAAGAAAAGAAAACCAATGCACTCTAAGTGATTCTGGTAACTAATCAAATTTATCCCACATGATCTAGTAAGACCTATGGCAAGATTGCTATTTAATAAGGCCACACATTGAAAGGCAATATCTGCTTTATTCTAGATGACAGCTATAGTTATCAAAGTCAAAATCTTCAGAGTCAGAAACTACTTATATACATGTAAAAGCTATGATTCATTTATTCATTTGGGTGCTGATGATATTTTATCACTAACACATTTGGCGTCATGCAATATGATACATCTAAAGCATTCTAAAGTCCTGGCAAAGTATTCCCAACGATTAATACTTCTTAAAGAAGCTTTGCCTAACCTTACCATATCTTCACATTTTTAATGATTAAATATGGCATTATTAGAAATACAACAAAAAACCCTCCATCCTTTGACACATTCAGAAAAATAATGGTCTCCATGTTAAAGCTGTTTGATACTGATTCTCTTTATGACCTCTACATAAGTGAAGCTTTTTATCATGGGAATAAGGTGTACTATCGGTAATGGAAACTTTAATTTATGCTAAATAAGCCCAACAAATATTTTTACTATCTTAATTCTATATGACTTTGTCTATCAGATTAAAGTATGAGTCGAACAAGTTAATTTAATTTATTTTTTTTCCTAATTAACTCCTCAATGGGTGAGACATCTAGCTACAGACGTCTGCTCTATAGGGTTTTTTTCACCTAAATTAAACTTCCTTGACCTCTTTTATGGTCATTGAAGAGATGCAATGAAAAAGAACATTTCTATTTGGTGTGGTTCTTTTCATCCTAAAGAAGATGCCTTCAATATGATAGATAAATTACTTGTAAAAATGTGATGTTATCCAAGAGGAACATGTGCAAAGTTCTTCCTTTAGGTATGACTAAACTGAAAAGAGGGTAAGGAACCACTGTGTAGACACATATCTATAGAAAAGGAATAGGAATTAAAATGGATTGCTGAAAAAAACCTTTCTCAGTACCCAGCCCAAACTCAAATTTTCAACAAAACTGCAAGAAAAAACTTCTTTCTCTTTGAAGGCTGGGATAAAAAGGGGCTTTCCTAACATCTCTGACATTAAAAACTTATCATATCAGACCAGCACTTGTAGAAGGTGCAATAGGACATGAAAATCACCTACAGGAAGTCACAGACTGGTCCTTAAAGTGCTGTAAATGTTCCAGTGAAGAAGAAATCTTTGAAAAAAATCAATGGATAACCAAAAATTGAAGAAATCTCTACTGAGCATATGAGAATGCCAAAGTATCACTTTGTAAATAGAGATTTTCAGATGAATGTCAAAAGGCTTATCCATGACTCTAAAAATACACCTGTCTAAATTTCAAGATTGAGTGTGAATTTTCATCAGAAAAAAAATCTAGAATTTTCATCAGAAAAAAATCTAGAATGTTTTAAATGGCCAAATAAATTATGCTTCCTTAGGCTGTAATTAGGACTCATATGAATAGTTTGGGTTGAAATGAAATGGGTTGAATGAAAAAAGAATTTTTAAAGCTTGAAGATAAATCCAAATTTCATCTTTTAAAAAGCCGACTTTTAGCAAAATCACAAGTTAAGAATATATAAGAATGAAAAAGTTTTTGTCTTGACAGTAGTGTTGCAGGTGCTATTAATTAAGTGCAACTTACAGGTTATAACTCCTATGCTTTAAAAAAAAAAAATAATAAAAAAATTCTGAAACATTACATTTTTTCTGTAGGCTGTATATGAGTACTTTCTAAAGTATGCATCCTAGATTTGCCACTCGTCCCATCCTGTGGAATTGCAGTTAACTTTTATGTACTGAGGTGTGGCTCAGATATCTACCCCAGTTTTTGTTTACAGTGTTATAGACAGAACTTGATTTGTAGGGAATAAATAAACTGTTGACACCAGATGACAAAAACAAAATCAGAGAAGAATTCTACACACTTATAAATAGTTCTGAAAACAAGTGATGATGTGAGAAGTGAGTGAAAAAGTATCAAGTTTTAGGGTTTTTTTAATATCAATGAAATTCACTCTGAGAGCTCAAGGGCAATGGATGAAGTTCTGGAAGAAAGGAAGAAGAGAAATAAAGTCTTACCTTAAAAATGGAGAAATGGAAAGGCCAAGATATTAAAGACCTAGGCAGCTTAATTTTAATTCTTGAGAAAACAGGGAGGGAGGAATAATTTTTAAAGAAAAAGAACCTAGATGTAAACATAGCAAGCAATATTCAAAGTCAATTTTTCAATACTATATCATATCAAGTTTCTCTACTTTTCTTACAGAAGAGTGTAACAGGCCCTGTAGATACAGAAACAAGTAAATATACATATTGTGACTTCAGTAAGGCTTTTGGCACTGCTTTACAAGACATCTCACAAGATCACTGTGAAAAGATGGATTAGATAACAGAAACAGAAAACTGAGCAGAAATGTGTACTAAGAGTGTGATTAACAATGACTCACTCATAAAACAGAAGGATGTAGCAAATACATCAGTTTAGGTCCAGTAAATCCCGAATTATACAGTATTTCCACTAACAGCCTGGAAAATGGAATCAAGAGCTTGCTAATGACATCTAAAGAGAGCACCAGGCTCCGTCTGGCTGTAAGCAGATTGGGGAACAGATTTCAAACTCTAAGTGACTGTAACACATGGGTTTCAGTCCACTGAAGGCAGGTGTGAGTTCTTCCACCTAGGCAAGAATAATGAACTAAATGATCCTGGGTGAGAAAGAACTGGAAAAGAGAGCAGACAGACAAACATGAGCAAGAGGTGAAAAAGATGAATGTAAATTCTGGCACCTTAACAGAAGTGTAATCCATGAGATATGTGAAGTAGCTTGTTCTGAATCTGTGGAGTCGTTGAAACCTCACCAGTTCACAGAAGACATTGTCTCATTAGAAAAAGATCAATAGACTGAGAATGACCAGCAGTCTCAAAAGGGTGACTTACAAGCAAAGATAGAGAGATCTGGAATTGTTTAATTTTTCCATTTTAGAAAAAAATTCTCACATCAATATATTTATTTGATCTTTTAGATAAATAGTATTGGTAGATGTGGTAAAGGCTTTTCTAGTATCACAAACTACTGCAATTATTGTGCTATGAATAACCTTCTCTACTTTTCTTCTTAGTATATTTTATTTAGTTGTGTCAAAATGTGTGAATACACTGTCACAAAAGTTTAAAACAAAAATAGCAAGCAAAAATAGGTAAGGTATATTTGTGTATCTCATAATTGTTAAGTATGACTTTTTTGACAGCATGAGAATTACAAGACTACAAGGGTCTAGTTCTTTGGTTAGTACAAGCTCTTGTATCTCCATTGCCCAAACCTAGTAGAAAAACCAAAACAAATTACATTTTTTTCATTTCTTAATAGTCCTATATTTGGTATCTGGTAGCTTAGAAGACTGTGATGCCACATCTTCCTGAGGAAGTAACTTCCAGATGATTATCACTAAACTGGGGTAAATAACTCTGCCCCTCTAGGACTTACAGAAAGGAGTGGGAACACTAGGGACAGGTCTTTTTTACCTTGTGCAGAACCCCTTAGGATCTTAGCTCTTTCATTTATACTTTGGCAGATTTTGTCATCCCAATAAAATGTTACTGCTTGAATTGAACTGAGTCATGGACTTTGTCTTCCTCAAGTGAATGAAGAAGTATAGAGCACTTAGAAAGACACCCAGTGTGCTACTGGTCTGCAGCTGTGCTGAAGATTTCCTAAATATTATGGAACAGATGGAATTTGGGAACAGGCTTGAGGCAAAAGCAGTAAGTTTTCTGATAGTAAGATCTGGTTACAATTCCTTTGCAATAGATGATTTTCTCTGATGATGCTCTGGGCCTGTGCTCACACATGTCCTTAGAATGAGAAAAGATAAGCACACATCTCTGCCCCTCGTCCAGCCCCTGCACTGTTCTATTTTCTGTATCTCAGGCTCCACAGGAAGAGAGGCATACTGGACAAGGATGGCATTCAGAACTGATACTTGATCTGTGTCTAAAGATGTGTTCTAATAGAGTCCTGCAGGACTAACTCAGTTTAAGTTTACTTCCCTAAGAAGACATAAAAATAGGTCCCATTAATTTCCTTGGTGGAAAAATATGGTTACAAGTATACAACTTGAGAAAAAAACTCTTAAAATTTATTAGAGTTCTCTATATGCCTCCCTAACTTCCATATGACTATAAAATTCTTAAGAGACAGAGAACAAATGAAATTGTCACAGGCCATCAAAATGCTCAGAATTCAGCAAGGTAAATTTTATTGGGTGTGAAAAATAAGGAACTTTGTAGCAGCATAGAACATATGGTAAAGTCAGCAGTCCCCCCCCCTTTTTTTTTTTTTTTAAGCATAAGCTATCTGACACTTTATTCTGTGCAGATGCTTTTTCAAAATAGTGATTGTGGCTTCCTCAGCACTAACTAAATGAATCCTCCTAATGTGTTGGTTGTTCTGATACTCTAAGGAGAGAAGTAGATTAATAAAAACACATCTCCAATGTTTCATGATTATTCATGCAATCCAACTAACTGAGTTTAAGGATCAAACAAGAGAAAACATGGGGCTCCAAACAAATATACATGTGAGTTTTCTGGAAATGGTTCCTTGGTCAAGATATCCATGATCCACACCACCAGCACATTGTAGAAGATCAATCTTTTCTAATGGAATTGTGTAGTTAATACTCCGATTATTCATGACCTGCTTCAATGAGGACTTTGCAGACACATTTCTCCATTAAGCGAATGGGTTCATGGCTCATTGGGATTAAACATGTAACTCCATCCTTATTAAATTGATTTGCTTCTGTCTGCCTCCCCTTTCTTCATGAGTTCAGAAAACCCACATATACTTTTTACGTTTCAATTTCTCTTTCCCACCCACCCTTCTCCCTCTACTCATCAGACAGATTTCCCTTCTTTCACTTATTTATATCTAAACTTAACATTATCCTTGGACCATTGTGTTCTTGTAATACTTCCCATAAAAGTAATGTTTTCTGCATCTCCACCTCACTACCTGCATCTTTCCTTGTAGTTTTTTTCCATTTTTTCACCTCCCACTCTTCCATTTTTTTTCTCCGTTGCTCCATTCATACCTGTGTTTCTTCATCTCTCTCTAGAATACTTGTATTTATTTTAAGAGCACAAATATTCTACATAACCTGCCATTTCATATTTTCCTTGGTGCTCAGGTGTTTAGTTCAGTTTCCAGCTCTCCATATTTTTTATGAATAGGCCTTAATCCCAGCTCAGAAGTGAGAAAACACTCCTTCTGATACATGTATACCATATCCAACTTTCATGCTCATAGTTCCTCCCTCCTTTATGAGTTATTTTCTACCAGTCTATAACCTCTTTTTCTTTCCACCTCTTTCTTCTTTTCTAGTCACACAAATCTTTCCAGATGACTCCATCAGTTTTGTGCCACCTATCTCATTGATGTCAGATACTTAAATTTGTCAGATGCTTCAGGTGTTCATCAGCTTTTTTTATCTTCAGCAATTGATCTCCAAAAAGTCTAGATGTTTCAGCTTATTTTTGTTATCTCTGTGTTTACTCCTATGTCTTGGCTTGTGATATAGTTAACACCTCAACTCTCCATACCTTTGCTTATTTGTCTTTTTTCCCTTTTTCCCACCTAACTTGGCATCCAGACTAACAATATTTCTCTGTTGTATTGATACATCTCATCTTCCTCTCTCATCTTTATAGACTGTTTTTAAATTCTTCCATCATCCTCTACTGTGTGCTGTTCTTTGCACTCCTTTTGCTATTACAGATTACATTTCCTTAACTCCTAGCTCTAGTTAACCAAAATTACATATGTATTTCTGTGGATTAAATTCTAACTCCTTTTGTTACTACTTTTATTTTTTTTTTAATATACCTTTATCCAGTTAATAACCTGCTAATCAGAAAATTTTGGCATCACCTTAAGCTTCTAAAATGCTGTTAAATATTAAATAGTCCTTATATTTCCTTACCTGAGTTTCAATCCTCAGGACTGTTTAGCTTTCTAGCTGCTAATATTACATCTTTAAGAACAGGTGTTAATATTGCATCTTTAGGAATAATTATGTAAAATAGCAGTGAATACTGCTGATAACTAAGGTCAGTCATCCCTAATGACTGTCCACAAGCATGTATTTATTTATTATTCATGCTATAGCCACTTCACTTGGGCTGTAACTTAAGAATAGCGTTATCCAACATCTGAGTTGACATCTCCATGTCACCTGTACAGTAATATAATCTTCATCAGATTGGGTAGCATGTATATGTTCTGTATAGATGGCTAAGTCTGCTTATTTTATATATATATTTATAAACCTATAATCATTGAAGATAAAGACATGTTTAGAGAGTATTCAGAACACTTGAGTTAGTCTTGACTCTGAATCACCTATTAAATTAGATCCCTCAAATTAGTTTGGTATCAACAGGATTTCCAGAAGACAATTGTACATGTGAATATTTAGGGAAGAGGCCTTCAGGCCTCTTAAAGGCCTTCAGGGAGAATTATAATTAGAACTTACTACATGTGAAGGACTATGATAACTTTTGCTGAAAAGCAAGATGCTATTGAAGAAGACATTTCTTAGGACACCCTACTCCAAGTGATGGACGTCAAAATGTTAAAGTAAAAGCAGTCTTCATACCCGCCTTCTCCAATACCTCTTGAGTTAAAATGCAAAATTAAGTATTTAATGCTATCAAAGTTCATGAGTTTAAAATCTTAATGCCAGCAGAAAACTTTCGAACAGAAAAATGTCAACACTTTCATTCATCTCTCTTGAATTGATCTGACTCTCATACAGGAAATATCAGAATATCTAAATATAAATGTATAAATATTGAGAATGTTCAGGTTGGTTTTTCTTCATTCTACACCTAATGAAGGTGAATGACAGTAAATTCATGAGTCCTAAGCAAGCCTAGAAGGACTTTCTCCTCTCTGATGTGTAACTTGGCGAAGATCTAAAATTTTCAAAATATATCAGATGAATAATGTTCTCTCATGAATTCAAGTATATGAAAGAATGACAAGTCTTCCAATTTTATGACAACATAATGATGATTTCTGAATAAGTATACCATTAATAAATACATATCTAATGCTATTATTAGTAAACAGTTTTGAAAAATACAATATGATGCATATGTCTAGTTAGCACTTCAAAAAGTGATGGATGTATTTAAAGTTGAAATAAAACTAAGGTTGTTATTCTTCTAAGGATGATGAATATTTGCCCTTTAGTTATTTTGATAAATAATTTCCATTTATGTATCACCCCTTTACAAGAAACAGTGTCTGATGAGAAAAACTAGAAACAGTTGCTTGAAATTTACTTACACATAGTGAGAAAGCAAAGACTACTTATTATTCAAAGATAAGCTGGCAGTTCTCACTGTACAACTCACAGCTTTGCAGCATTTTTGGCATTTGATATAAAAATGTCCTCCTGCAGACAGATGCTTAGGTTAGAACCTCTTAAAAAATGTTTCTGACCTTGAGGCTGCAGAGCAGAGCCCGATGACCAGAAGGCCTGAGTGAACCTTAAAGATTCAAAATTAGTAAGCCAGGGCAAAAGATACTGAATCTATTTAGTCTTATTCATTTTGAGCTTATCCTTTCTAACTGCTGTTAACATAGCATATCTATGTCCTCTAAAGCATAACCACTGACAGTGACACTGTACCTGACTACATGGCTTCAGTCTTGAATCTGGACACATATATTCATGAGAAGGGTACTAAATGCCTGCTTGAGAATTTGAGGGAAATAGCTTTCCCACTTAAACATTGCCAGTCATTTAGTGTATGGGGACAGGAAAGTAGGTATGGATGTGCTCAGTATGAAAAGAAGAATGAGCTGGGTAGGGAATGGCAAGAGCTTGCCTTTTGCACTTGCTACCCAGTAGAGTTAGTTGTGTTGAGCAGGTTCTGGGAATGGAGTGGTGGGATTTAATAGTCCAATAACCTTTAAAAGGGATTCTCTTTTTAAAGGACATTTTTATTCTTTTCCTGAAATAGTGACCTGATGATTATGGCACAGGCAGTCATAGTGGATGGGGAGTGCAGAGGTTGATAAATATTATCTTTATTATTTAAAGTATGACAGTTTGTGCTTTGTATTCAAATACTGTCATCATTTATCTGATGGATTTCAGACACATTTGGTACAAAGATTTTGTGTATTAGGAAAAAAAAAGAAATTTAGTCTGAGTGAAATGTTTTTGAAAGCTATGCTGACATTCATAGTATTCATGTTTAGAAATTACTCCAATTTGAATAGAATGCCACGTTATTACATCAGTAAAAAGTAACTTTGAAGAGACAGAAAGATGCTACTTTGCCAAATTTCAGGAAAAAATGCCATGAATCCATTTCCCAAGACTAATAAATGAATTAATAGATCTCAATTAACTGTGTAACTATTTCTGTGCATTTTTCCTAAACTGGTGTCTTAACATTTCCTAAAGGAATCATACTGAGGATCTACAAAGTTTGCAGAACATTTATTTTATAGAAGTCATTCTGTGTTCAGTAAAATGCTACTGAAGTTCTCTACATTCAGTATCACACCATTATAAATGACCACAGTCTGTATGTCTTTAAAATTAGAGGAATGGTTTTCCTCTTATGTTTCTATAGATATCAATGCATAAATATGTATGCATGTGTATAAATATCTGTAGGTGTGTGTATCTATGTGTACGTATATATAAACATACACACATGCTATACATATAGAAGATACTTAATTCTCACCAAGAACAGAAAATACAGAGCAAATATATCAAATGATTAAAGAAATCATATGGCAGATGATAGTGTATTACATTATAGATGATGTTTTGTATATGAACCCTTTCACCTAATATGTGTAAGTTCACAGCAGGCACATCCTCTACTCCACTGCAAAAAGTTTTATTGATTCATGGAGGAATAGCAAACTATACCTGAGGCAGCAGTTCTTCCAAAATGTTGTTGGTATCAGAAGAAAATAAAGAAAATCTCATTGTTAGATATGATTTGTGATACAATTTCTCTCATGTGCTGAGTATTAAGGTCTTTAAAAGGGAGTTCTTTACTGTCCACACAAAAGATATATGGAACATTTCTTGTAACAAAATCAGTTTTGAAAATTTGAAGTTTCACAGTCCATTAACCTGCTATTAAAGACTAATGACAGGTTTTCTATCAGAAATGAACTTTGCATTGTGCAAGAAGTTAGCTATGATACCAGAAGAGAGAGGAAAAAAAACCCACCCAAAACAACAACAACAAAATAAAACCCGCAACAGAATTATTACCCAAGTCCATACTATTAAAGAAATGAAATTGCAGTTATACAAAGCTAAAGATACTGATTAAGTGCAATGGTGCAGAATCAGGTTACATCAGCATTCAGTTTCAGGCAGTTCACATTCCATTCTACCTACCTTTGCAGAAAGTTGAGCCAGTGTCAACTCCCACTTAGGATGCAGTTGATCACAGTGTTACAGAAAGTCAAATTGACAGTTAAGAGGAAGCAAAAGGTTCTGGGTCATGTCTCTGCTGGATTTTAATTCATTCTCATTAGGAACAATAATATAACAGAGCGTGTGTTAAATTCTGAAACTGAAAAGCATACATATGTATGGCATATGCTGAAATTGTCAGTATATAGAGAGGGCAAGTAGATGAATAGTTGTATTAATTTCAGTAAGAAATGTGTACCTCTGAGTATAACTGAGTCATTTCAGCTTTACGTAATGTATCATCTGGGCTACGTGAACAAGGCATGATAATACTGTCAGGTGTGCTGTCTCTTTTAATTTTGTTCATTTTAGGGGGAGCAATAAACATTAGGATGCTTTAATTCGGTTCATTTCAATGAGAGCAATAAGCACTAGAGGCCCTTTAGTATCCCTTCCTGAAGTGTCCCACTTGACTAATTTTGGTCTAATTTAAACAGAAAAAATGGGGTACAAGATTTTTTTAACTCTTTGTCTGGCAAACCATCCATTTTGAAGGTGTTGCCCCCAGAGAAAACCCTAATTACCATAATAAAAAATTAATATTAATTGCCATTCCAGGTAAGACACTGTAGCACCAAACACTCCAGTCAATGTAGGATGAAGAACTCACTGAAAGAATACAGCACACAAGGGATACTTCCTTAGGTATTTAAGTGACCAGTTTCGTAGATCTTAAAATATTCTGCACATCCATAAATCAGATGCAAGACTGCATGCATGTTAAAATTAACACTTTCATACGGGTTGTACAAATAAGTCATGATAAACTGGATTACACAATGTCTAATACTGAGATGATTCATTTTGAAAATAGAAGACTTTTCTTCCTATTCTATCCTTCAGCAATTGTACTGGACTGACACTGGCCAGCAGCTAAGTACCCACACAGCTGCCCACTCACTTCTCAGCTCCAGTGGGACAGGTGGGAGAATCAGAAAACTCATGGTTTGAGATAAAGACAGTTTAGTAAGTGAAGCAAAGAGATTAAAAAAAAATAATAAATGATGCAGAGACAATCACTCACAACCTCCCACAGCAGACTGGTGCCCAGTCAGTCTCATAGCAGCTGCTACCTTGGAAGACATTTCCCACTTCACAGAATCACAGAATCACAGAAGAACCGCAGAATGTTAAGGGTTGGAAGGGACCTCGAAAGGTCAACTAGTCTAATCCTCCTGCCAGAGAAGGATCACCTAGATTAAGTCACACAGGAAAACATCCAGGTGGGTTTTGAATGTCTCCAGGGAAAGAGACTCCACAATCTCACTGGGCAGCCTGTTCCAGTGTTCTGTTACCCTCATCATGAAAAAGTTTTTCCTTACATTTATGTGGAACCTCCTGTGTTCCACTATGCACCCATTGCCCCTTGTCCTATCATTGGACATCAATGAGAAGAGATTGGCTCCATCCCCCTGACACTCACCCTTAACATATTTATAAACATTAATGAGGTCACCCCTCAGTCTCCTCCAAGCTAAAGAGACCCATCTCCCTCAGCCTTTCCTCATAAGGGAGGTTTCCACTCCCTTAATCATCTTTGTGGCTCTGCGCTATACTCTTTTGAACAGTTTTCAAGGCCTTCTTGAGCTGAGGTGTCCAGAACTGGACACAGTATTCCAGATGTGGCCTCACCAGGGCAGAGTAGAGGGGGAAGATAACCTCTCTTGACCTGCTAAGTACATGACTTCTAATATACCTCAGCATGCCATTGGCCTTCTTGGCCACAAGGGCACATTGCTGACTCATGGTCATGCTGCTGTCCACCAGAATCCCCAGGTCCCTTTTCCCCATGCTGCTTTCCAACGGATCAGTCTTGTTGGACCTTCCACCTCAGTTTTTATTACTGAAGATGATCTCAGATGATATGGAATAGCCCTTTGGACAATTTGGATTATCTGTCCTGTGTGTCTCCTCCCAAATTTTCTCCCATTCCCAGCCTATTTGATGAGGGGACAGAGTGAGAAAACCAGAAAGCCTTAACTCAGAAACAGGACCTACTCAGCTTACTACTTGTAAGGCCACACCTGGAGCACTGTGTCCAGTTCTGTGCTCCCCAATAAAAGAGAGGCATGGACATACTGGAGTGAGTCCATCGAAAGACCACTATGATGATTAAGTGACTGTAGGATCTCTTCTATGAGGAAAGTCTGTGAGAGATGTAAGTGTTTAGACTGGAGAAGAGAAGGTTCAGGGGGATTTTATCAATGTAGAGAAATAACTGAACAGAGAGGGTAAAGAGGATAGGGACAGGCTCTTTCCAGTGGTTCCCGCTGACAGGGCAAGAGGCAAAGGGCACAAACTGGAATACAGGAGGTTCCCTCTGAACAATGAAACACTTTTTTACTTGAAAGTGGTGAAGTCCTGTCACAGGTTGCAGATATTCAGAAGCTGTCTGGACATGATCCTAAGCACCTGGCTGTAGGTGGGCCTGCTTGAGCAGGTAGTTGGACCAGATGACCTCCAGAGATCCCTTCTAACCTCAACCATTCTGTGTTTCTGTGACAGACAAAATACTGTTGTGTTATTGACTCTGTTTTAGCCACACATGCAAGACACACCACCATCCCAGAGGAACCCCCAATGGACTGTTATGAAGAAAGGTAACTCCATTCCAACCAGACCCAGTAAAATGATGGAAGCAAACTTAATACAGGAAGGAAGGAAGGAAGGAAGGAAGGAAGGAAGGAAGGAAGGAAGGAAGGAAGGAAGGAAGGAAGGAAGGAAG
>WTSP01013376.1:23458-35855 GCA_025331215.1 Actenoides lindsayi | reverse complement strand
TGAGGGTAACAGAGCAGTGGAATGTGCTGCCCAGGGCGGTTGTGGAGTCTCCTTCTCTGGAGGCATTCAAAACTCACCTGGACATATTCCTCTGTGATCTGATATAGGTGATCCTGCTCTGGCATGGGGGTTGGACTAGATGATCTTTCTAGGTCCCTTCCAACCCCTAATATTCTATGATTCTATGATTCTATGACGGCCTTAAAATTCATGCTTGGGTTATGGGTGAAAATGATTTATAATACAAACTATCAGACACAGCAGAAGGTGTCTCTTTGCAGAGCAGACAGAACCATTTCACTAGTGTCTTTGTAAGTGATAATAGGGGGGGGAAAAACCCAAATTAGATGGTACACTAGAGAAGAGAATATACTAATTGGCACAAGGTTTGGTATATACTTGGCTAACAGTTCCGTCAGTGTACAAAAAATTTTGCTTAAATAGGAAAAAATATACCACGTCATCACCATACCAACAGTTTCAGAGAGGATATTAAAGTAAGATTCACCTTTTCTAAATGTTCTTTTGTTCAGATTTTTATCACTGTGTTAGCCTGCTATTTAAAAATATTCTGAGAATCCTTTTCACAGTCCTTAGAAAAGTATACATATTTAGGTGGCTATTTTTTTTCCTACCATATACTCTTTTAGTTGCATCTGCAAACGTGGTAACTATGGTTGCAAACAGCAGATTACACATTCCAGTCATTACCTTTATTTGTTATGTTCTGCTAAATTTATTACAGTTCCACATGAAATTTCTGTGTATGGTTTTGCTGTCTGTTACTCTCCTTTTGCTGTCTCTTACTCTGCTAAAAAGGGGGAATAATAACATGCCTTTGCACAGCCATCTGGGCAGTCATTTATATAAGCATTGCCATGCATAGACTACATGATAGCTACACATCTCATTCTCGTTTTCACTACTCTTCTTCGTTTGCAAGCACTTAAATAAATTCATGTTCACCTTAACTGGTTACCATACTAGGAAACTTACCATGAAAAGGCCAGTTTTACATTTATTTTGAGAAATGGAGTAGGCTGATAATGGTCTCTTGGTGATACTTTCCTTCATGTTATTCAACATTTAGAAAATGGATGATTATATGTGTGATTGTGTGTTTGAAAGTGACATTATGAACATAACACTAGTAAAATATAAAAATAATACAAAAGAACAAGCAGCAGAACATGTTTGTAAAGGAGCAGTGAGTTCTAGTGCAATAAGATGGGGAAATTCAGTAGAAGTATTCAAGAACAGTAATATACTTGGTGGACCAGTAGTATTTCTACCTCCAGGGAGCCACAGTTTACCATTTTACCCTGAGGAGAGGTGTCAGATGAGAGCATTGCTATCTACAGCAGACCCCAAGCAGGTAGTTGTAAGCTGCATTGCAACAGGGTGAGGCGAAGTATTCCACTGGCATCAGAACTTCAGTATAAAAGGTTAAGCAAGCATGAAAATATTGCTAACAAATTATGAGTGAAACAGAAGTAACTTGGCACATGCTCCTGAGCTCAGGTGAAGCGTGCAATTAAAGATTTTTTACAGTATCATAGAAGGTATTAATTACCAATGCAAGAGCTCCACACGAGTCATGGCCAAAGAAGTGAAAAGAATGTGTTCAAAGTTTGCATGGACACAGGACAGAAAGTGAATTTTTTAAGAGGTAACAAAATTCACACTGAAAACCCAAAGGAAGAATACAATCTGATTACATTTGGAAACTGCTAACCATGATGGTTGCTGAGAGTGCAACCTACAACAGCAAGGCAACGTCATAACAAATGTTTCCCAGAGTGCTGAATCTCTGCTGTGCTGTCTACAGTTGGTGTGAGGAACAGGCTGAAAAGCAAGCAGTGAGCTGAGCTGCTAAAGCTGTCTTTGGCTGGAATGCCTGGATGTTGAACTTATGCATATTTTTTGAAGTGTGTCAAAATATGTCAAAATACAAAGCAGAGCAGTACAGCTCAGCCATATGCGAGCGGTCATGAAACTGGAAAAATGGATGCTCTGTTGTGTCCTCTGCAATAGGAATGCTCCCCTGGTGCTTTTGTCATCAGCCTTACCAGGTCACATACTGTTGCTGCAGGGAGTCACTTGTGTTCTCTAGTTTCAGACATGCTAGGTAAAATACTAGCATGCTAGGTAGAAGCAACATGAGTTTAACTATTGATTTCAGTGGCTGCCTCTAAATTGCTTGGCCAAGGAATGCTTCTGTGTGCCAGGTGGAGTTGTTTGTACTGGCTGCATACGGACCCTTTTTCCCAGTGAGGGAAATCCAGGAGTGCTACCAGCTCCTTCTTTCTTAGCCTTACTTTTTTTAGAAATAAATTCCACATGTGGAGCCATGGTACTCCTTGGCCTTTCCCTTCTAACTGGCGGCAGGGCGAGAAGAGCTGTGTGCAGTGTGAGCAGATGGAAGATCTTCTCAGCCTGGTGGCAGTGCTGCCAGGGCATGTAGAAAGGTCAAGGAGCATCAGGGAACATGAGCCAGAGATAGACTGGTGGGGATGAGCTCTGCCCTCCCTGAGACAAAAACAGGAGCACCCACCAGAAAATACCCAATATCAAGGTGACTTGTATCCTCCCCAACCAGGCTGAAGGCAGCAGCCTGTAAGAAAGCAGTGAATGGAGGCAAGTCCCCACTCAGGGTGGCAGGCGAAAGTCCTCCTTGCCCATCTCACTGTGTCAGGTTCCTCTGTACAACAGATATAAGGCTCTGGATCTGGAAGGCCAGTCAAGGGAGGAAGTGAATGATGGTCCATACACACCAGAGGTGTCTCCAACCTCAGAAAGGCCTACTCCCCTGTATGATGACCACCTCCATAAGGATGAAAGGAAGGGTTATGTTGTAGGTGACTCCTTTCTAAGGGGAACTAAGGTTTCAATATGGGAATGGTGGTCGGGAGGTGCACAATAATTGTCTTCAAAGTATATGCAGAAAAGCCTGTACCCAGAAGGATGTGGGTGCAGAGGTGTAGGCATGTGACGTGAAAGCTGCCATGCGGGGCCTGCCTGGCCATTTAACTTGTCCTGAAGAACTTCACCTCTGCCACAGCGTAGCTCTCTAGCCATGTGTTGCTTGGGGTGAAGATGGCTGCTCAGGAAGTTGTCTGAGTCACTTTGCTGAATGCCAAACATCATCTTCACCAACAGGGTGCCGCTGGAGACATTGGCTCTGCTTTTGTAGTTTGTTTGCACACCCATGAGGTAAAGGTGGCTTCTGTAGTCTTGTTGCACATGAAGATCTATGAGTTGCCTTTCTGGGTGTCCCTGCATGCACCTTGCTAAGAGATGTGGTGGGATGTTTCCTATGACTGGTATGTAGCTATAGATGAGTACAAGCTCTTTAGGAAAGACAGGTAAGGGAGAAGAGGAGGGGCTGTTGTCTTCTATGTCAACGACCAGCTGGAGTCCATGGAGCTTGGCCTGGAGTCAGATGAGTCAGTTGTAAAGATGGTACAGCAGGGCACCAGCAATCCAGAAGGTTCCTAGAATGCATCAGTGTCAACATCCTTCTCAAGGTGGTAAAGTAATCAACAAGAAGAGGTGCTATGCCAGACCTTGTGCTCATCACTGTTGGCTAACATGAAGCTCTAGGGCAGCCTTGGCTGCAGTGACCATGAAATGGTGGAATTAAAGATCCTCAGGGCAACAAGGAGGGTGCACAGCAAGCTTACCACCCTGGACGTCATGAGAGCAGACTTTGACCTCTTCAGGGATCTACTTGTCAGAGTACCATGTGATGAAGCCCTGAAGGGGACAGGGGCCCAAGAAAGCTGATCAGTATTCAAGGACCACTTCCTCCAAGCCCAGGAGCAATATGTCCCAAAAAAGAGGAAGGCAGGCAAGAATGTCAGGAGACCTGTATGCATGAATAAGGAGCTCCTGGACAAACTTAAAGGAAAAAAAAAGAATCTACAGAGAGTGGAAGAAAGTACAGGTAGACTAGGAGGACTACAGAGAAATTGTCTAAGAAGTCAGGGATTAAGTTAGGAAAGCAAAAGACCAGATAGAATTAAATTTGACCAGGGACATCAAGAGCAACAAGAAAACCTTCTACAGGTATGTCAGTAATCAAAGAAAGACTAGGGAAGATGTGGGCTGTCTCTGGAAGGAAGGAGGAGAACTGGTCATGAGCGACATGGAGAAGGCTGAGGTACTCAATGACTACTTTGCCTCTATTTTCTGGAAAGGGCTTTAGCCACACTGCCCAAGTTGCTGAAGCCAAATTCAGGGACTAGGAGAAGGAAGATCTTCCCACTTAAGTGAAGATCAGGTTTGAGAACATCTAAAGAATGTGAAGGTGTACAAGTCCATGAGACCTGACAAGACATATCCACAGGTCCTGAGGGAAATGGCAGACCAAGTTGTTAAGCTGCTTTCCATCATATTTGAGAAGTCATGGCACTCTGGTGAATTTCCCACTGACTAAAAAAGGGGAAACATCACTCCCATTTTCAAAAAGGGAAAAAAGGAAGACCTGGACAACTACACTCTGCCTGGCAAGATCATGGAGCAGAGCCACCTGAAAGTTCTGTTATGGCACATGGAAAATAAGGAGTCGACTGATGGCAACCAACATGGTTTCACCAAGGACATATAATGCCTGACAAATCTGGTGGCCTTTTATGATGGAGTAACAGCATCAGCGGACAAGGGAAGAGCAACCGACATCATCTACTTGGACTTGTGCAAAGCCTTTGACACTGTGGCACATGACATCATGGTCTCTCAACTGGAGAGATGTTGATTTGATGGATGGACAACTCAGTGGATAAGAAATTTGCTGGATAGTTGCACTCAAAGAGTTGCAATCAACGGCTTGATATCCATGTGGATACCAGTAATGGGTGGTATTCCTCAGAGATCAGTAATGGGACCAGTGCCAGTGGCATGGACAGTGGGATCAAGTGCACTCTCAGCAAGTTTACAGATGACACCACGCTGGGGAGGGAGGGATGCCATCCAGAGGGACTTGGACATACTTGAGAGGTGGGCCTGCACAAACCTCATGAAGTTCAACAAGGCCAAGTGCAAGGTCCTATACCTGGGTAGAGGCAATCCCAAGCAAAAATAAAGGCTGAGCAGAGTATGAATTCAGAGAAGTCC
The DNA here is from genome assembly GCA_025331215.1 of Actenoides lindsayi. Taxonomy (NCBI): domain Eukaryota; kingdom Metazoa; phylum Chordata; class Aves; order Coraciiformes; family Alcedinidae; genus Actenoides; species Actenoides lindsayi. The sequence continues at coordinate 30,740 of WTSP01013376.1, read as the reverse complement.
CGAGAAGAAAGACTTTGGCATGCTGATCGACAAAAAACTCAACATGAGCCAACAGTGTGCAAGTGCAGCCCAGAAAGCCCCAACCATATCACAGACTGCATCAGAAGAAGTGTGGCCAGCAGGTCAAAAGAGGTGATTCTGCCACTCTGCTCTTGTAAGACCCCACCTGGCACGACTCTGGAGCCCCCAGCATAAGAATGACATGGATCTGTTGGAATGGGTCCAGAGAAGGGCCACGAGGATGATCAGAGGGCTGGAGCACCTCTCCTATGAGGACAGGCTGAGAGAACTGGGGTTGTTCAGCCTGGAGAAGAGAAGGCTCCGGGGAATTCTTGTAGAGGCCTTCCAGTATGTGAAGGGAGCCTACAGAAAAACTGGGGAGGGACTTTCTACAAAGGCACATAGTGATAGGACTGGTTAATGGTTTCAAACTGGAAGAGGGTAGATTTAGATTGGAAATAAGAAAGACGTTCTTCACTCTGAGGATGGTGAGACACTGGAACAGGTTGCCCGGGAAAGTTGTGGATGCTCCATCCCTGGATGTGTTCAAGAAAAGGTTAGATGGGGCCTTGAGCAACCTGGTCTAGTGGGAGGTGCCCCTGACAGTGGCAGGGGGATTGGAATTAGATGATATTTACGGTCCTTTCCAATGCAAACCGTTCTATGATTCTATGGTTCTTCATGACAAACAAAGCAAGTATATAGTATAGCAGTGCCTCTAGTGTAAAATTACAATACCTTCAATGTACTAGAAAGGGCCTAATTTAGTACTTCTGTTGAATTTGATGACCAATGATCCAATGAACAACCATATATGTAAGAACTGATTTAGGAAAATAATATGATTAATTTCTATTTTTCTGATTAAATGCTTAGCAAAACTGTGTGATCATTGCCTGGGTATTGTGCCTTTAGGTCAATACATCCTATCTGATACTGCCTTAATATTTTAAAATTTTAAGGATTTAGTGGATTTATTTCTGTTTTCCAAATAGTAAATATGTGTAAAAAGGGCTCCGTCTATCGTAAAAACTATTTCTAATTAGAAAATAATATGACAGAAATAAATCATGGTCATCCACTATGACAATAAAACTTTGAAGCCAGGCATTGCCAAATTTTCATTGCCTTTGGGAAATGTTTTCTCTGGAACTATATCAAGAATTTAAATATTGAGAAAAAGTCAAAGTTATTGGTAGCTTTTTCTTCTTTGTGTTTCTAACATATTTTTACAGAAGTGCATGGCTATTATGAACAGAACAAGAGGAGAGCAATCTTCTGTCAGGGGAAGAGACATTTTGCAACATTTAAATCTAATTTTTAAAAAAATGTTTGGTGGGAATGACAAACCATCTCCTTCTGGAGAAAATATAAATGCTCTTGTTTGATTTGGACTCCCAGCTCTCTGATTTGCTTTCTCAAACTACTAATTAAGCTTTCACAGATCCAGAATTCTAGAGTTTCACTTTAGCGTGACCTTAGAGGACTACTTTGGTAAGTCATTGTCTAGAAAATCATGCAATACAAGCTTATTCTTAATATGTTACACCAAGTGATGATATCCCATTCTGATAAGAATTTCAATCTTAGTAAAAAAACAACAACTAGGAAGATAAAAAACCTTCAGTCCTTTCCATGTTTTGGACCACCATTTCTTGAATGATTTGAAACAGAGATTCTCTCTGGAAATTATTGTTTTGAATCAGAGGAAGGAGACCACTCAAGAGAAAAAAAAATTTCTTTTTGCTACTGTTTATGACACGGATGGACAATGTGACTGCTTAGTGGCATACCACTTCAGCTACCTGACCACACATACCATTCAAGCCTTGAGCTTTCTGATTACCAATACCTTATAAAGCCTAATATTATATGTTTCCTTTGATGATCATTTCTCAGTTAAAAATATATGTCAGTCTGTTAAGAAATTAATAAAGCTGATGCAAAACCTATTTCAAGGGGGTATATTCAATACTAAATGTCACATTTTACTAGCTGTCACACATTTATCACTTCATTTCACAGTACAGTAAACAACTCATAAGTCATTGGCTAATTTGATTGACAGTAGCCTTGGGCATTCTTTAGCAATCATGTAGTATACTGCACTAAGTCGGACTTTTAAGGTAATTGACTTCAACAATATGAAAAAAAGTCCTATAGTCTGCTTAAAATGAAGGAAAAGGGGGAAATCAAAAATGCAAGTACAATAAATTATAGAAATTTCTCATTTGAGTAAGTAACTTTAATAGCTTTTTCTAAGAACTGAGTGTACTCAATTGAACATCTGCTTTCCAGCTGTGAGTATTGATATATTACCAGGGTTTTATTCTCTTCTACTTTAAATATATCCATAAGTTTTTCAGAGCTCCACTACCTGAGTTTCTGACAATGCCTTGATTGTGAAAGATATAAAAATGTCAAAAATTCTGTAGGCCATTTTATGCCCAGGATATTATTTTTCAATTGAATCCAAAGACAGATGTCTACGAACAATTAAACCATTCTCCAATCACACCTTGTTCCAGCTGGGATCATAGAATTAAAAGGAAATAAGCCATCATGATTCACTTATTACCAGAGTACCTTGTGTTTCCTGTACTGCTGATAGATTCTTATTAAACAATTCTGTCGATGGAAAATTAATATTGTCCGCTGCTTGAACTTCTAAAGTTAGTTCTTTGATATTAAATTTGATTTTCTTCTCTTATAATAATTCATACACTTAGTGACTGGCTTCAGAAATTCCCATTAGATGGAGATTATGTTATCTAAAGCTTACTAAATTCCTCATCAGGTCTCAGGGAGTTTAGCTGTAAAGTAGAACGCTGGAAAGATCTGTAGTGAAAAGAGGAACTTGATAATCAAAAAAATGTAGCCTTGTGTCTCTTCTGTACAGGAGATGTAGAAAATGTTTAATTCTTTCGCCCCACTTTAATATGAAGTTACCTTTTTCAACTCTCTTTGTCACTGTTTCTCGCTTGGCAACAACACAGCTCAGAGTTATGTCTTTAGCAAGGGGACTTGTAACATGTGCATTCGAACCACAATATCATCAGTATGTTTATGTTTTGGTTGATTCACAACAGCTATACACCCATTCTTGTGGGGAACATTTAATTTCCAGACTGTGCCCAGAAAGGTTGTTAATAAAATATTTCTGCACTTTGTAGTTAGACAGTTTATGATCTTAGGTTATATATTCTGACACTCTTGCCATTTTCCCTGGACACAACAGAGCAGACACAAGCAGCCTTTGTTTCAAAAAACTAATAAAAAATTGAAGGAGAAAACTACTGATTGATTTGTTTAATTATACTAAATCGCACCAAAGAAACATGATTGCATCTTTCAGAAACACTAACGATTTAGAGGACACATTAAAGTGTGTAAGTTAAATCTACCTTAGTCTTTATCAGTTTTTGCGAAAGATTGACACATATGAAACTTCTGACTATGGAAATTGCAATCTAGTGAGATGTAATTTCCCTTAAAGTTTTGAGATTCTCAATACATCAAAGACTGAAAGAGACATCCAAAAGACAGAAAGTTGATGCAATTGAGTTTCTCTGTACTATTGCAAGCCTGTATTGGGTGCACTGGTTTACATTACATGCTTCTTAAATATGTCTGTGCACATTTAACTTGAAAAAAAATAAAGGTCAGCTTCTGCTCACAGGCCCCAGCCAAGCAAATCCTTTAAGCATGTGCTTAAGTTCAGCAAAGGAATAATACCATCAACATCAATGAAACTCCACACATGTTTCAGTGATTTAAATGTTCACAGGTTCAGGGTAGTTTTATTTAGGATTTGTTCTCTTGTAGTAGTGAGCACTAACACGACTTTCACTTTCTTTCCCATCTGCCTACTGTTTAAAGTATAGAAGAAATTTGTAGGGAAAGGTAACTATCTTTTCTTTAGAACAACTGATGTGTAGAACAAAGGACTGCACCAGCCTTTCTTTAGCCTTGAAACAAAACCAGTAACTTTTCAGAAGTATAAGTTTATAGAATGGCCGTTATCCTTTGTGTCGACTGCCATCCTCCCTAAACCCCTTTTTTTACTGTATTTTATCTAACACAGGGACACACAGGCACAGGTATATATATATATATCAGGTATATAGAATAATGTAAACATAAGAAATGACTGTCAGAAAAAGTTGGTAAACATATGTCTGGCAAAGAGAGGTGCTTAAGTATCACTTCAAGGAAAAATAGATTCATATACAATTACTATCACCTTTGCTATAGAGTATATTAAAGGAGTTAACCTTAAACAGTCATATTCCCTCCAATCCACTACATTATCTTTCAGACTTTAAAAATAAGTAAAACCAAAATTATTTTTTTTAAATAGAAAAATAAAATCTAAGATATACTTAGAAATCAAGTCCTCTATATGACTTTCAACTGCTAATAATTTGGGTCCAGTAATGGATCTTGTTATTCCAAATACATAGAAATTGCATTATTTGTATTTTGCAAAGTATAACTTGAAGCACATGGAAGGAACATGTATGTTTAAGCCCTAAAATGCCCTTAGCTACATCTGCAGTGGACTTTTTCCAGAGAAGCAAGAGAAATTTCCCCATAGGTTCACTGAGAGCTTAGTCACTTTTCTCCTGAAACTACCTAAGTCCGTGAACAGGTTGTAGCATCATGTTAAGGTGGTGGACTTAAGAGTCTTTGCTAAAGTACCAATACAAAGCAGAAGCTTTGCATCTTATTCTGTTTTTTCTATGTATCTATTGAATCTTGAATAGCAAATAAAGTGTTCTGCCTCAGGATTAAAATACTCAGAATCTTCAAAATTAACATCACTGAGTATATGTGGATCAGATGGACAAGATATGTAAAGAAATCATATTTGTTATTGATTTGGATTATTGATAAACTGAATGGTATGAAAAAATAGATATAACTTTATGTGACCAAGAAGAGAGAGTTTAATAAATTGCTTCTAGTTTAACATCTGAAATCAGGATAGTGTTATCCTAATTAGCGTTCAAAAGGATACTGAGGTAGAAAAGTGTTGCTGCAGGAGTCAATGTTAACAGAGTGAAATATTTACACTTACATCTGGGAAAGTCACAGCACATTGGATGATCTCCAGCAGGTAAGAAACCATTGTAAAGGAAAGGCAAATAATTGTGTGTCACAGGATCAAAGGACTGCTTGAAATGTTAGAGGAAATTACTACACAAGTTTAGAAGAAAGGTTTTCTCCCTCATGCAAAGTGTACACTGGCTGTCCTTTGGGGCCAGTTAAAGAGATGTCTTAATGTAGAACATGAGTAAAAATGTCAGGAGGCTATGGCCAAAGTGATTAGGGAAGCAGGTTGTGCCATACAGATCACACTGTGCTTTGGCATATGAAGGAGTCTCACAATGTGAGGTTTCAAACAAGGGACCAAGGGAAGTTCCCACAAGATATGAGGACTAAAGAAAGAATAATTTATTTTGTGTAGTGGTAGGACAGCTTTTGTTTTGGCAGACAGCTTCTAGCTTTCAATCTAAGCAACAAAGCAGAATTTGTAAGGGGTGTAGGAGGATGTAGATTACTCTCTTGATGTTTCTTTGCAAATAAAATTTGATTTAAGATACATCTGCTTCATGATCCATTGCCTCAATAGTCCAACCCTGAGGAGAGGGTTTTTTTAAAAAAAAGTTAAATAAGTATGTTAAATGAAACTAAATCTTTTCTACAATGAGATAATTTCAAATGTTGATTAGAATGCCTTCAGCATGTCTTCAGGTGTTAAATTTAAGGTCTTCAGCAAAAGCCAAACAATAAAACTTCCTGCCTCCAAAGACAGATTTGTTCCAGAATAGCAAGGATTTGCTACCTTTATCAAGGTAGAAGAAGTCAAGCAAACAGGAACTTGAATAAAAGTCAAATACTGACTTCAGGATTAGGAGTTCTGAAAGTCTTTGAGATTAGTCTGTCCTGGTTTCCCTTGAAATTAATGATGGCAACAGAATTGATTTAGATGAGAATGTAGTGATCTTAACCAAGAGCAAATCTGCAAATCCTACTCTATGAACACCTAATCCTGAGAGATTAAGTTACAAAAAGCATTTGTAGGATTCTTTTTTCAGCCTTCTTCTCATGGAGCTCTAACCTAGTGAAACAAACAAGCATTTTGCAAGAATGAACTTGTGAAATTAAAATTAGTCTCATTTTCTGTTTTGAAAAGTAATCACATACTCTAAATCTGTGTTTTACATAATGATTGTATGTTTCAGTACACACATAGTACATGGTCTGTGTGAGGTAACAGGAACATACTCACTGGAGTAGTAGATACACTTTAATCAACTCCTGCTGTTTTTAGGGGACTTTCAGATAACAACTTAAACCAAAAGATTCTGTATGTGAACTCATTTATTTGATTCAAAATATGAATATTAATTATTACCTAGCTCATATTCCTGAATGAATTTATTTCATGATCACAAAAGTCAATGGCTTAGGGATGATATGTAATTTAAAATACTTTGAAAACTAATATTGACACATGCCTCCATTTATCACAATATGTAAAGGGTATGCAGATGAGAAACTTGGGACTAATAAGCCTCAGAGTTGTTTGAGAGTGTGCCAAACTGTGGACAAACACCTAGTTCTGGTCCTTGCCCTCAGGGCCAAAGGATGTGCATCAATTTGTTTTATCTATTGATATAGATTGCATTTCCTTCCAGAGCTTTTACATTCCTTAATGATTAACCAGTGACTGCAGAACTCCTCCTTATTCAAGGTGTTTTTGCACAGAAGGAATATATAACTCCCCTGCTAAAATCTGTTACGGTTTTAGAGTAAGAAGGCTGAAGAATACAGTTCATCCTACTGTCTCTCCAAATACCACATACTGCTGCGCTGAAGTTTTGTAGTATTTATTGCCTTTATTTGATCTTTTTCTGGTTTTGAGAACAAAATACTGCAAATGCAGGGGCAGGGTAATTTTTTTTCCCCTTTATCTCAAATTTTCTTAATTCAAAAACATCAATGTATTTTCACAATAGCATCATGCTTAGAGTTATTACTTCATCTGCCTTGTGATATTTAGTCTTTACAACTTTCTTTATATTTTTTTTCAATTGCTATTTCTAACATCCATTTGCTATCTCTTTTTGTAATATGCAGGTTCATAACTAAAGAAGCACTTATGTCCTATGGGGACAGACTGAGAGAGTTGGGGTTGCTCAGTCTAGAAAAAAGAAGGCTCCAGGGAGACCTTATTGTGGCCTTCCAGTATCTGAAGGGGGCCTACAAGAAAGCT
>WTSP01013376.1:0-12035 GCA_025331215.1 Actenoides lindsayi | reverse complement strand
TATATATAAAAAATACATTTCTGGAAAGATATTCCATTACTCTTTGTGTTAAGATAAGCAAAATTTTCTCATTTACTCTGTGTTGTTTACAGTAGGCATCCCAGGATGTGAGACTTGAAGTTTTGCAGTACACTAGTGAATTTGTCTCATGTCATAGTTCCAACGTAAGTAGGTTCTAGATGAAGCCAGAGTTTTTATCTTCATATCTGTAAATGTGCACAACATCAAAATTACAAAAAAACCACCCTTCTTCTCATATGAAGAATCATGTGGACATCAGATTGGGCAAGATCATACATAATATATCCAGTCAAGACTATGCTATGGACTTACCTGAAGGGCTGTACTGCAAACAGAGCTGTGCAGTGCAACCTGAGAAGACTGTAATTATATTATTTAATTATTCATAATGGCAGCTGTCAAGGTAGTACATTCAATATGTTAAATTATGCTTTCAGTAAGGGTAACTTCACTCCTGCTTATGCAGTGAGATATCTCTTGTACGTGCCAGGATATGATTTCAGAAGACTTCACAAGAAGTATCCCTGAGGACTTTCTGCATCTGATCTCATGTCACTTAAGAATCTTACTCTTTTCCACTGAAACATATAAAGCAATAGCTATGGAAGGAAGTAAAGAAAATTTTGCTAATTCCAAAACCAAATGCATTATAAAAAGTGAATGGAGCATTTCACTTTTATCTATAGTACTTCCATACTACATATATTTCAGTTGCTATCACATTATTAGCTGATTCTTTTAAGGAAATGGCAGCATATTTTGATTTCTGGGAATTCAAGAGGTATAGCCTCTGACGAACCTGACATTTTGGGTGTGATTATAAATACTAGTCTTCCTGGAAAATACTACTCAGCATGCCAGCAGTATAGCTTTTGTGAACTTTGTGACCCTTTACATTTCTAATGGACTGGAATCTGATCTTATCAAATTCAGCAGATCCAACTTCAATAGCATCTTCAGGGCATGTTCAGGAGAGCTACTTGATGTGCATTTACATATTCAGCCCCTTCCTAGTCATCAATGCATACATGTGCATTTATACACTGAGGCATAAATCAGAATGAAATACATGGCTCTGTAGAAGGCTCAATTGTATAAAACAAACCATGTATCCATTTGTGCACAGCATGTCTCTCCCAGATGATCAGAGTTGAGAGAACAGGCTTCATAGACAGAACAAGTGTTGTCCATTGATGTACATAATAAATCATTAGTCTAAAGAATTTGTCAATAACATGCTGCCCTAAACATCCATATGTCTGCAGCATTAGGCTCAAGTTGCTGTAGCTAAATGAGATCTCAACCAACACAGAATGAAAAAAAGAAGCGTAGTTTAAAGTGACAGCAGATCAGTTTTTAAAAGATATTTTTTCTACAGTTCTTTTTCAGAGCAGTTTGGGGAATGCGTGGTCATTTACGAGAAGAAGGAACACTCATTTATACTCTTTGTGCCTATTAAAAATCTAGACAGGCATTGGGAAAGCTCTTTTAACAAATTCAGGCCAACTACAATGTTCCCAAATATATGACCTCCTTTGGCAGTGATTACACTGCAGCTCACTCAGGTGGATAGTGGGATTGAGCACTAAATGCAATGATGTAGAGGCAACTGATCTGGATTCTGGTTTTGGCTCTACCTCTGCACTGTGGAGTGTGAGAAAGTCATGTCTGATATTTAATACATCTCTTCCATTTAGACTGTGTCCACCAAAGATGGTCTTACAATATGTTTGTGCAGTGTTGAGATTGCATTTGATGGCATCACAATACAAGTATGAACTATCAAAGAACACACAAGAAATTTGATGAGTTAAACACTATGACAAGAAAGTAAGTTCCTGCGGAACTAAAGTAGGTTGTCTGTTCTAGATGAAAGTGATTTTTATTATGTACAAGGCAGTTGGAATTTATTCAGAAATAAGTATCTTTAGCCTTCTTATTGCTTAAGATAATCTATAAAGGCCACTAATCTCTCTCTAAGTTATTATAAATGGTCCTAAACTCAAATTTATTTAATGCCTGGTACTTTCTGTCATGATTCATACTGCAATATATTAATAGATAAATTGGAAGTAGATAGCATCATTCAAATTATTTCTTACAAACCCAAAAGATATAAAACTTATATGTATTTAACATAACACTCTACTCAATTTGAACAAATATGCCTTACCTCACAAATTTTATAAGTAAGGGATTCCTGGAGGAAAATGAATGTTTTTTTTTTTTTTTTTTTTTTGAATAAGATTTTTTTTTTTTTTTTTTTTTTTTTTTTTTTTGTGTGTGTGTGTGTGTGTCAATGAATAAACAAAAGAAGAACTGCTAAGTTTCCAAACTGGACAATATGTTTCCTGAAAGATTTAGGAGAAATGATTTAGCAAGAAGGGAGGAGATTACGACTTGCAATGGGAAGAACAAATAGGGAAGGACAACCGGTTATCACAGGAAGAAACTAAAAAAATATTTTCCTAAGTACTGTATGGAAACAGAGTACGGAGAGGAAACATAAAGGTTTTCAAAACAATTGTATCAGAACTGAACTCCAAAGAACAAATGGACTATGTCAAAGACGGCTGATCGGACTGTTTGGACTGGCCTTCCATGACTAATTCACACCAAGATGGTTTTGCGTAATATAATGTGGAGGTGAGTAGAGAATGCTTAGAAGTTTAAATTTTAAAACTTTTTTTTTTAGAGCTGGCCGACAGTGACATGGGCTTTTAAGTCTGTCAGTGGGAGATGCAGTTAAACATCACTGTTCATAAGTGTGATAAAATCTTAATGAAACTAACACAGTGGTGAACAGTGCCCATCTAATATTTGAAATTGTACTTTGGAATACAAAGACAATATGACTAACTACCAAGAGTAGTTGCTTTGGAAATGTTTAAATCTGGAGTCTAGTTTTTTTCTGCTATTACATATACATGTATATGTCTGTGTATGTATAGGCAAAGAGAGATGGGAGGAGGGAGAGAGAGTTAAGATGAATATTCTTGTAAAGGAAAACTCAGAACATCTTTTTAGCGTGTTCCTAAAATCATGTAAGTATTCTACAGAATATCAGACAGCTGACAGGAAACCACTAGACCAGCACAGTCCTTTTTTATTATTATTATTCATGGATAATTTACCACCTAGACTTGTTGTGATTTTTCCTCTTATTATCATCTATTCCTGATTTCTATGCCATTTGTTATTTTCATGTAATTGCATACAATTGAATTTGGAACACAAAACATTAGAGGGAAGAAAATAAATTACAATCAAAGAACAAAAATGAAATGAGCTAGTGAAATGTCAAATATGCAAGGCACTTCTACCCCATCCCTTCTGATACCACAGAACAAGAAAGAGCAAACTAAAATTAAATGGCAGAAGAAATAAAACTGCTCAGTGATTTCCCCTTTCCTCACATGATAATAATTAATCTATGGAAATAATTGATAAAAAACTACATTAAATAAAAAAACCTTGGAATCTAAACTAATGTAGACACATGGAAATCACACAGGATAACCAGAATTTCAAAATATGGCTGGAAGAAAATGAAATATTTATTCTGCAGGGAAAGAGCCATGTATCACAGGTAAAAGCTCAGGAGTATTTCACCATTTGAAAAATCCATCTGAGTATTACTTTGTTTTTACACTTATGAAAGGAAAAGTAAAAGAATATAAGATGTTTCTAACCACAGAAAGAGTTATGAGCTAACAGGACAACATGACTGAAAAATAGACTGTGAGCTTCTATTTTCTTTCTGTTTAAAACTCTTGCATTTTACCCTTCATGCAGACAGCTACACATATTTGTTCTGGACAGGTTTTTGACAAGGACGTTGTGGACTAAAAGCATCATAGTATATTTTTCACTTTTAAGGTTTATGCACTGCATCCCTATCACTTTGAGGCAGTTTGGCTTTCCAAAATGCTGCAGGTTTTAATCACAAGTCTACTTTTATACTCAGTATGAAGTCAAAATAAATACACCACCAGCATGAACACTTTTCTGAGAGGACAAGAGGGATTCCTGCTTGTCATAACTAATGATGGTGATCAAAGCCAACCAGGTGCTCACACTGACCCTGAGCTTTGATCATTTACTATACTTTCCAATATCTGAGACTGGGAGTGAGCTGCCCTAATGGCCTCTGATTACATTAGTGGCATATGGCAGGAAAAAGGAGTAGAAGATAAGAAACAGCAAGGAGAGGAGAATGTCTAGCTATGCAGCATATGTAAGTCTAAAAACCTCTGGGGAATTGAAGTAAGGTCATATTCAAGGCTTTTCATACACCGTACATGTTAATGTTATTGAAATACTCAGTAGGCCTTTCATGAAAGCTGGTCCCAAAAGGCAATGACATGAGCCTTTGCTCACCTTTGAGCAATTACTCATATGAGTAGACTTGGTAGTTTCAAAGGGTTTTTGCGCATGTGTTTCTAAGTGCTCTTCTGAAGCCTATGAAGTTTCTGTCTTGTCAAAAGTATATATTAATGCTACATATTTTTATACTGTAAGTATTTCTACTGAATTGAGACTCTTTCACCCATGGCTGGCAGTTGTGTTCATGATAGCCACCACTGTACAATTCCTCAACTGCAGACTGTGATGTAGCCAGACTAAAAATGGTGTTTATCTTGGTAAAATTAGTTTCTCATCACTTCTAAAGATGGATTATGTGATAGTGTTGATCGCTAAAGGCATTTTGGGAAGACTGGCTCCCATCAAGTCTGATTCACACATAAGTGAATCTTTCTGCAGTTTTCTTTTGTCTGTGCCAGCACTTGAACAATTTTAAGCACAGTAGCAGCAAGTTTAAATGTACAGATATAATTTCTTAGCATAGCAAGTTTCTCCAACTGCTGTGCACATTTCAGATGTTCTCTAAACACATTTCAGTCAGAGAGAATAAACATAGCAGGTGACATTATTATACAGGCCAGAAGTTGAGATAATTATTTAATTCACATACTAGGAAGAAGAAATGATAAGAAAAAAGAGCTCTGGTAACATCTTTGTAAGAATCTTCTTCACAAAGTTCAGAGAGAACCAAGAACATCAGTGCCCTTTTTTTTTTTTTTTTCTGCAGAAAAGTGGACTCTTTCCTCAGCACTTTAACAAGGAAGGAATTCAAGGCTGTGCTTTTTATAAAAGAAAGCTATTCCAGCCTTCAAAATACCTGCATGTCTCAGCATGGGAAAGTTTGTTTAGTTGTTTTGTTTTTTGGTTTTTTTTTTTTTTTTCCTTGTGCTGTGCCATCCCTGTTGTAAATAAGAACAAGAGAGGGTAATCAAAGTTACATGTTTTTACTGAAAACTAGCATTCTATTAATCAAATGTTTTTCATGTCTGCTGGGCTACTTATAGTCATCAGCAATGTTAAAACATTCCCTGTAGCTGAAATAATGTTAGCGAAGATCCCAGCTAAACCAAGTATCCACAGAGCAGTCCAAATATCTACCCTGCTGCTGTAATTTCACAAGATTTCTATTTTATATAAAATTTAGATGTCAGTGTTTATTCAGCCTAACCCTGACTGTTAAAAGACTGGTAATAGGATACATTCTAATCTTCTCTACTAACACACAGGCTTGTTATCAACATACCCTCCATTGGTTTAGCCACCTTGGACTACTTGTAACTATTGATGCTCCAGATGTCTGGCTTTTTTTGTAGCAACTGCCTTTAAAAGAAAGTCTCCATAGCTTTTTTTTTTCCTCTCAATGCTTCCATGTTTATACTTTCAAACTTTTGACTGTAGCTGCCACTGTATATACATCTGTTCTGCTGCAAGGGGAATAAAGGAAAATTTTAATATGGAATTATGTTCAAACCAGAGGATTCATCTGAGATCACACACTTTCAGTGACAACACCATAGATGCATACATTTACAAATTGATAGATGATGTTTAATATCATAAATAACAATACAATGAAAGAATATTTTTGTCTTCTTTGAAATGCCTTTACTATGCAAACTATCTGCTTTAGGATTAATTCTGCAGACAGTTCCCTTGTTGCATATTTGTGTTTCCTCAGAAGCCAGACTGCTGTATCACAAATTGGTATTTGCATGGTGTCAGATTGCACCTCATCTAATTCCATGTCACAGTAAATTATGGGTCTCTGGGTCTCACAGCATTTGTGGCTTTAAAAAGCTAAATTATGCAGTTGCATTGTGTACTAGGTGGTACCATGGAGCTCTGACCTTGATATGTAATTTAAGTAACTTTCAGTGCATTAACAGTAACTGATGGAAGTATTTAGTAGTGTCACAGGCAATAGAGATGATATAATCTCTCATATTTTACAAACCAGAGTTCTCTTACCAAGTAGAAAGCAAAGCAGACACAGTGTTTTATGGAAAGCTGGCTGGCGTGGTATCTTCCACAAGCTTCTACTATGGTGTTATTTATATCCTTCTGTTGGTATGTTTGCCATTTTCAGGGTTATAAATGGAATATACAAAGTATGCAGCAGAGGCTGAATGAATTCTTCAACTCTTCCTCTGCATATGCCTCAATTTCTGTCACATTAAGCATAGCAATAATTGTGGTACTTTGTAAATGTATTTATTTAGCATCCAGGGAAATCAGGGAAGATCTGAGCAATGTCTGTGACAATAAAATAAATATTTTTCTCCTCTGTCAGATGGCTTCAGAAAAATCATTATCCATGGTATAAATTTCTACTGTCTTGTATATAACAAAAAAAGTCACCCATTTTTTTATTTTAAGTATTTGTACTATGAAGGATCGCCATCATAGGTCAGACGATAGGTCAAAGAAATGGTTTTAACTTGGCTTAATGAAAGATGTTTAATGTCTTGGCAACAGATACATTTTCCTGTAACTGTCTATAATGCTTTTTACAATAAGAATGTGGTTCTTTGCTGCAGCGTCATCATAGGAGGAGAGGATTTTGACAGTGAGTTTGTGCTTCTTGGAGCAAAAAGGTTTTAGATGTGATACGGAAGTTATTATTTTCTACAATAAACAGTACTTAAATTTTTAAAAAGCAATAGTAAAGCAGATTTGGTGGCTAGCTACAGGAGGAATTTAGTTTTTATGGAAGGCATGCCCCTCTTACACTGATCATCAAACTTCCCTCTGTAGCGAAATGAAGACATTTGAAACTCTTCCACACTTAAAACAATAAAGCGGAACCCAAATTCCTAATCCCATGTTTCAGAGGATAGGATTTGCACTCACTAACTTGAGGGATGTTCTAAACTCTAGGGGATTTCAGTCATTCTTTGGTGGAAGAAGAACGTCTCAAGGTTGAATTTTGCAAGAAGAGGATTCAGAAACTATTATTAATTCCCTGAAAATTACAATTGCCCAACAAAGACTTCTTATGTCAAAGTGTTGGAACTCATGAAATGATGTTAAAAAATCTCCTCTTTCACATAGAACCATATACTTCTATTGATGGCAGGTAAATTTTTCAAAAGCCATTACCTGATTTAACAGCCCAAATCGCATTTTAGAGGTGACTCCAGCATTTAATAACTCAGCCTTACTTTGACAGCAGCTTGGAAGTTACATGTCATCTGTGTCTGCCCTTTTGAAAGTCACACCTTGAACTTAATGCAATCTTTAGGCACCTTGGAAAATCTGGTTTTAAATCCTTTTTTGAAAATGTCACACTTGTAAGGCTACTTCTAAACTATGGGAGTTAGATGCTCTCAATGCATGCCTGGGGTACATTCCCTTGCTCTTTCCCTCCATATTAAAGCAATATTTGATCAAATGCTTTTCATGTGTTGTTTCATGGAAAGGCAATGACATGTCTACCAGGAGAATGAATCAAAACATTTTTTGCCTGTATACAGTCTAATGTGTATGTGGAAATGCGTAAGGATGAGGTAGAGGAGTAAAATGGATATTAAGTACATGAATGCTTTTGTCTGCCTTTCTAAAACCAGAATGAATTTGTAAAAATCAGAAGTTGAATAGAGTTGCTGGCATGATTAGTTATCCCAACTTATCTGTAATGATCTAGCTACAGTTGCAGCTATAATATTTTACCTGGGATTTTTTTGTGTGGCACCTCTCTAATATTCACTTCAACTGAAATCACTTATGATGGAATATGAGGGAGACTAATACTGTTAATAAACTATTAGTGTTTTTGCAGGAAGAATGACAGATACAAAGAAGAGAGTAAAACTTTGGAAACAAATGGTGTGATTTCAGTTCTGAAATTACCTTATCCATTTGCTTCATGCTCTAAATTCTAAGTACCCCTGTTGGCCCTAGTTACATTATTTACTGTGTGGTTAAAGATACACATGAATCTTTTTAGGGTAAAGGCCTGTAGGTTTGATTACAGGACAGGATGTAAGTTACTCTCTACCTTATTGGTCCTACACAGACCAGTAAAACTTTGTATAGCACAAGGATGCATGTGAGCGTAATGTATTTATGAGTCCGGCCCTAGACACTCAGTAATTCTTTCTCCAATGTTAAAATTGTGGTCTTACTGCAGTTAGTTTTTTTATGAATTATGGGAACCAGAATGAAGTTGAGATAGATGAAATGGTGTAAGCAACTATCACACTGGGAAACACAGTAGGATATGGCACACCAGCACTGCAGTGCTACAAATGCAGTGTTTAATGCTGGCAGACTGCTGTTGTGACTAGAATCAAGCTTATAGTCAAGTGAAGAGATATTTCGTGGTATTCTAGGGTCACACCCTACTGTCAAGTTTTAAGTAGCACTCTGCATTGATCTCAGTGGGTAGTTGTGTTTAAAAATTGATGGCATGACCTGGACCTTAGTATGGAATGACATCTGTAAAGAACATACAGATTTTGCTGCTCTCTGCACAGTGAGGAGCTGGAGAGTAGGAAGGAGGAGGAAACACAACAGGCATCATGCTATCTTGACGTATGTGGAGGGCACAAAAGTTTAAGCAGTATTAATAGCTTGAGCCTCAGCCTGCCTAATAACCAATATTATCTTAGTTTAGTTTTACTGACTTCAATGGAGTTGCTTTGGATTTACATCTTTGTTAATGTAATTAAAATCTAGTTGGTTACATATCTGTAAATTGAGATATAAATTAAGAAACATTTATATAAAATATGAATTTTTATACAGAGGGTTTTTTGTTCAATGCACATGTTGTTATATTAATACACACAAAATCTTAGAAGTATACACAAAGATTGTAAATAAAAAAAATCTTGTTATTTGAGAAAAACACATACCTTTTACCTGTTTTTTACCAAAAGTACTAGTCCCTCAGGAGATACTGGGACAAATCTACAATGACAAGGGTGGAAAATTAATATGGACCAACATAAAATGGTATTTGTCCTTTTATTTCAGTCCAGAAATATGTTTTAAATACACTTTTATTGAAATGTAGAAGTATTGTAATAAAAAATATTTGAAATATCTCATAAATGTGTTGTTAATGAAAGGATTTTGGATTTAGAAACAGACCCTGAAGAATTACATTAAGATTTTAAATTATTCCTCTCCTGTTAGAAACCTATTGATATTGCATATCCCCTGGGATCTCACCAAAGAGTTTTCTATCAGTCTTAAAAACTACATAAACTTTTAAAGCATTCGTTTACTATTTGACCAGAGGGATGAAGGCTTTATCTATTCTGATTGAAATTCAACTTAGAGTCATAGAATGGTTTTGCTTGGAAGGCACCCTGAAGATTGTCTAGTTCCAACCCACCTATTGTGGGCAGGGTCACCTCCCACTAGATCATGTTTCTCAAAGCCCCATCCAACCTGGTCTTGAATACTTCCAGGGAGGAGGCATCCAGAACTTCTCTGGGCAACTTGTTCCAGTGTCTCACCACTCTCACAGTAAAGAATTACTTCCTAATATCTAACGTAAATCTACCTTCTTTCAGTTTGAAACCATTACCCCTTATCTTGTCACTACACTCCCTGATAAAGTGTCCCTCCTTTTCTTTCCTGTAGGCCCTCTTTAAGTACTAGAAGGCTGTTATAAGGTCTACCCAGAGCCTTCTCCAGGCTGAAAAACCTCAGTTCTCTCAACCTGTTCTCACAGGTGAGAGGCTCCAGCCCCTTGACAACTTCTCCATATGCTAATTTTCTTGCTTATATGTTCATATGGTTTGTATAAGCTTTCATTTTAAATCAACAGTCAATGATGTCTTATTTTGTTGAAGAGAATTAAATTCTTCCCCACGGCCATGTTGCAGTACTTTTGATCTCCCTGATATGCTTCTTCTCATACCATCATCTCATCCCTGTTCTCTTTTTTGTTTGTTTTGGTTTTTCCTTTGGCTTACCACAGGGTGTGATCTGGTTCAAATTTCAATATAAATACAACATAGGCAAATGTATGTATGCAATGAAGATTAAAAATAAATCACTGAGCTCACTGTAACTTCCTCAATGTAAAAAAATGTGCCATTGTAAATCTCTGGGACTGCCTGAAGAATACTTGCATATTCCAGGCCTTATGTCAGTCCGATACCCACCTGTCTATTCAGTATGCTTGGTTTCTCCTGTCCATTCTGGTATCACTCTCTCTGTTGTGGGGGAATGGGAGAGAAGGTGCTCTGAACACCACAATTTCCATCCCTTTTGTTCAAAGGTAAGGTCCTCTGAACATGGTATCTCCCTGCGAGGTACTCTATCTGCATGCAGTTGTAGGATGCCTTTATGCTAATTCTAAAAGAAACAAATCACAACCAAATATTTTAAAGAATTCAGATCAAAGTCCTGACTCCAACTTGAAAACAAACAGTTTTGATAAATCTTAGTGCAGAGGCTGAGGTTTTGTAGTATGCACAACATAAAATTTGTAGCCAAGTCAGAAGATAGTAGGAAAAGGTAACTGTAAGCCCTTCTGATTCTGTGATGCCCTAGAGCTGAAGAGGGGTCTGGCATAATTTTGAACCTCTACAGGATTGCGCTGTGAGTCACAGCACTACACACAGCCTCTGAAGTGTAATATGGCCTTATTCTGAAATGCCCTTCCTTTGGCATAATATCCCAACTTGGATTTTGGAGGAGTCTTTGCAGAGGGATGATCGGTGAAGTAACTCCCTACCTGCAGAATCAAGGCTGAGACCTGCACACAAGTCATTGTGCAGAGCTGCTACAGATAAGTATTTGGGATCATGCTATAGGCAGAGTGGTGCATATCTAGCATCTATCACAAACGTGAAAACAGTTATATAATTCTGTAAACAGCAGAACACACACTCTTTGGCTTTTTGTCTGCAGTAAAGCAGCAATATACTTGGTTCCACTCTGTCATCATAATTGATGTAACAAGCCTTAAAATTGCATATCTACTGCAAGCACCCTCACTGTGATAATCTCAGTTCTTTTTCTACATGAATTCAGAAATTCTCTTTGGAAATACAGATTTTGAGTGGCTGGCAAACAAGCATGAGCTGATTAAAGTCTGGCTGTGCCCTCCTGCTCACTGTGTGAAACAAGCAGAACATGTAGCATCCTGTTGTCTGGAAGACAAACAAAGGGTGCAATTCTCAGGCAACATTTTTCACTGGATTCCTGTAGAATGCTATATCGGCATCCCCTATTTCTGTTGAACTAATATGCCCAAATGTTAAAGGAGAAGCACTGATAGGTAGACAAAGCCTTGCACACACAGAGCAGGACTACACAAAACTTCTTCCGTTAGGAAACCATGGTGTGCAGAAAAGAGCAAGTGATTAATTTAATAGACCATGATGCTTCTCCGTCATTTTGAGCAGAGTGTGCATATTCCAGAAAGGGAATGTATTGGCCTCCTTTAGCTTAAATGAGAAATTCTTTGTCTGTTCTGATGTTATCCAGTGATTACACCTGTCACCTGATTTCAGGTAGATACGTGAGTAGGTGTAATATATTTCAAGTCTATCTGGCATTATTCTTTTCTTATTTGGGAAGGATTCATTGAATCATAGAATCATAGAATACTAGGGGTTGGAAGGGACCTAGAAAGATCATCTAGTCCAACCCCCATGCCAGAGCAGGATCACCTATATCAGATCACA
>WTSP01013372.1:0-20621 GCA_025331215.1 Actenoides lindsayi | reverse complement strand
GCGCGGAGCGGAGCGGAGCGGGGCCGGGCCGGGCCCACCCGCCGTGCTCCAGCCGGCACCGGCCACCGGCCATAGCCGCGCTGCCCGGCGAGCCCGTTCCCCTGAGAACTGCGGGTAGACCGCCCGCCTGGGCCGCCCCCAGCGCGGTGCTCGGCGCGGTTCCCGCCGGGGGAACCCGGGCAGGGATCCGCGGGCGGAGGGCTACGTCTTCCGGGGGAGATGGCGCGGGGAGCCGGCGCGAGACCGCGGGGCAGGCTGAGCGCGTCGCGACCGACCGGGAAGAGTCTGCCTTTGGCGGATACCGGTGCCTCCCCCGGGGGAAGAGCCGGAGCGGAGCGAACCGAACCGCGGGGCCCCGCCTCGGGGCCTCGTCCCCTGAGCCTCCGTCCGCGCGCGCCCCCGTGACCCGCTTCGCTCCGAACGCCCGAAAACACTGTCTGGGGGCAGGGCAGGGGCGGGTGAGGCCGCCCGGCTCCTCTCCCTCCTCACCCCGCGCAGCTCAGCCGGCCTCGGCCTTGCTGGTGTTGCAGAGCTGCCCGAGGCAGGGGGAGAAGAAGCCGGGGCAGGGCCGGAGACGCTGGGGCTCACACCGGCTCCCCCAGCACCAAGCCGAGGGGCTCTGCGTACCCCACAGCTCGCTTTCTGGTGCTGAGCGCGGTTCCTGGAGCATATCGGCACTCTAGTACTCTGCCCAAAGCCTCAGCGGCCAAGGCACCTTCTCCTTTCCAGATAAATTACTGCGTGCGGAAGGGAAGAAGGGTGTCCTTGTAACAACGGTGAGCGCAACTGCTGTCAGCCGTGGCCATTTGCCACGATGGAAATACCTTCCACCACTGCCCCTGGCAGGGTGTTACAGGTGGTCTGTAAGTCACCCCTCTCGACAAAAACCAGAGTGCTGTTGCGGAAATGCAGAAAGGAGATCACCAAGAAGCTACTCTGCCCTTCCTCAGTCCACAGCAGTGGAGAGCAGTGCAGAGCTTTACCCACAAACTGCTGACCAGTTTCTGCTGTGCCTAGCAAGCCAATGTGAGCCAGGCGTTTACTAAACCACTTGGGTCTCCCCGACTATTCATGTATTTTCAGGGGAAGCATGAAACAATAACAGGATGAGAAAAATGTAGAATAATTCAAGGGGAAAGTGGTTTTTGGATGTCTCTAGTCCAACTCTGCTAAAAACAAGGCCAGCTTGGAAGCTAGAGCAGGCTGCTTAGGGACTGTCCTGCTGGGTTTTGAATATCTCCAGGAAAGGAGAAGCACAGCTCTCTGGGCAGCCCATGGTATCGCTGACCAGACCGGAGCAAAAAGGTTTATTCCTGATTATCGTTCTGGTTGGAAGAGCCTTTAGGATCATCAGGTCCAACTGTTAGCCCATCACTGCCAGGGCACCACTAAACCATGTCCCTTGGTGCCACATCTACATGGCCTTTAAATACCCAGGCAGAATTTCCTTGTTGGAGCTTGCCCTTTGACCTTCTGCTGTGCACATCTGGAAAGGGTCTGGCTCTCTCTCCTCTCTGACCATCCTCCAGGCTGAGCAATTCCAGCTCCCTTGCAGCCAGCCCAGGCCAGCAATTGGTGCCCTCTGTTGCTCTCTCCACATTGCAGAGCTTTGTCTTATACATCTCTGGAGTAAAATCTAGGGCATAATACAGCACAGCAAAACTTGTAATCCAACAGAATACAATAAAGGTCTGTCCTGCAACTAGCACCCTGACATTGGGAAGGGTCATTGGGTGGGGCCAGGGCTGCAGGCTCTCTCTGAGGACAATTGGGAGATAGGGGAGGGGAAGGCTGGTGACCATGACTGTTATAGCAGCAATAGTTTTCTTTCCTTATTAATCTCCTTGGGTGAAGCTAATTGCTGTTTCCCAATTATTCTCACCCCATCTTCCAGCCTTGCCCACAAAGGATTTATACAATCCTAGCAGTCTGGACCAGAAAGGTCCATTTAAACCATCACATCAGTGTCCCCCTCAGGGTAAACTACAGCCATGTTTTGCATTTGTGTTACAGACCACGTTATGCTCACCCGGCAGAATATTTGCTGAGAAGATTATTTCTTGGAAACCAGCCAGAATCCAGCAATGCTCATACTAAAGCACATGTCAGGACATTTTAAAAGCACTGCAACATTGGCACGATGATCACGGACATCGTTTGCCGATGGTGAACTCTGCAGCTGAATCCAATCAGGGCTGTGAAATGGACCTTTCAGCCTCCTCTGACTCATAATAATAATAATTCGGGCTTAGATTTTGCATTTGTCTATGGGTCTTAATAGAGGATTGTGGAGAGCTGCACCTGCTGGATCTCTGCGATGGCCGAGGGAAGGGGGATGGATCAGTCTGAAACATTTCAAATGTTCATCGTGTACCTTTCCAGCTCACCAAGTAGTGCTGCACCACAGGGATGCCTTTTCCTCCCCCATGCTTCCTGGCTTGTGCACGTTCTGCCCAAGGGAACAAGAGACTCCAACTCCTCCTTGGCATGGTCCACATGCTCCACGCTCACTTTCTAGGGCCAGAGCTATGGGTGTCTGGCCTCTTCCCTTTCTGCTCTTCAGAGGTTTCAGTTTGGCTGAATTTAGGACAGTGGCTAAATGCAAGGTAATCTTAATGCCTGTGCCAGTGAAATCATTTGCTTGATATTTTTTTGCCAGGGAATCATTATTAGATCAGTTTGGGTTAGCTGACAGACTGTGGGGGCAGCAGCAATCAAATACAGGGGGGAAAGAAAATACATCTCCTAATGTTGGAGTGCAACCTGAGGAATGTCCACAGCATGACATAATCAGGCTGCTCACAGAGCCCAGCATACAAGGGGAAGGACAGGGCAGGAGAAGCTCAGCATCTCTGTTGATCTTGCCTCATTAATTTCTCCATGTCTGGAGATGCCATCCTGCCTGTCCACAGCCAGTCCAAGGAGAGCAGATCCATCCTGCCTCCTCTAGCTACCCTACAACCCCACAGTGAGAAGGGAGCAAACTAGGAGGATTGAATTTGATTAATTTTCTCTACTTTGGTCCCAGCTCAGGGTAAAAATAACAAGCACCACTGTGGACAGACTATCAATGGGCTATTGATGTGTCTCTGTAATTTAAAATTAAATAAAGACACCACTGAAAACATCTTACTGTGTTTTTTGGTGACCAAAATATGTCCCCATTCTGTCTTCCTGATCGAGATCATGATTTAATAAATATTAAAAAAAAAAAAGTCTGCATTACCCTCTCCTAAAAATGTGCTAAAGAAAGCAGAAAATAGAAGGGAAAACACTGCAAGCTTTTCTTAATTGCTATTGAGCGCCTGATATTGCACAGCCATGTTGTGAAGGCTTCTGTACCCAGAGGTGACTTCTAACTGGTTCTGATTCATTGAGCACTAAAATTTAGACTAATTTCCTTTCCTTCCTGGTAGGATTAATAATGACAAACTGATGGATATTCTGCATAGGCACCTCCTTCCAGAAAAGGAATAGTCCTGAAAGAAAAGATGTATTCAGGCCAGAAAGCATTTTATAGACATCTCCTGATGATGCTCGTGACAAGTCCTCTGCAATAAACAGCTATTTTACAGGTGGAGGTGTGATTGTGCCACGTGGGCTGGTGTTCTGCCTGTCTGCAGAGACCTAGGTCTAAACCTCACAAGCATCCCAGTACCACCAGTGGCCTGACCCAGCAGAACCAGTATCAAACCCATGGATGAGCCCTGGGAGGGTATGTCTGGTGTGCGTGGGGGACTCATGCGGAGCCATGGCCCATGTGAGGCTGGTGGATGTTCAGGCTGGATGGGCCAGTGGGTTGCTGTTAAAGGCTTTGCCCGAATGAGCACAGGAGGCAGTACTATTTATTTCATTTGAATAATACATGTCTAATAAGTTAAATAAGAGAAAGCAGAATGAGCTTTCCAGTTAAGCCAAAATGTTTGATGGTTCGTTCCTGGACATTTTGGGTCTCTGGGAAGCTTTGAAGTGGCCCTAATGAACTTGTCAATGTAGATAATGTAAAATGCTTTAATAATTAATCTATCAGGCATTGCTGTCTATGATATATATGATCTGAAATATTTAAAGGGATGAAACTGTCCTTTCTAAGCAGCTGTTTGATCTCAGTTAAAATGGTGCAAATTCTGTTGCATTGGTGTTTTAAGAAAGCACTTCAATCTACCTTGCTTTTAATTAAGTTGTCCTAATTGGGCTATCCTTTATGTTCTTATAATACTGCATTTACATCAGATTACAAAAGAGAGAGGGACAAAGGAGAAAGACCTGACAAGCAGCAACCCAAATTGCCTGAGACCAACCTCACCAAGTGACAGAGCCATTAACTCCCTTGCAGTCTTGATCTGTATCAAGTGATCAAGGCCAGGAAATAAACCATAAAACTCCTTTTATCTTATCAACCCTTCTATACCCATGGTACCTTTATTATGGCTGTAACTTTCATTTCATCCACCTTCTCCTGTTCACACCTGTGAAATTTAGATTCCTGTTTTGCAATGTAATTTCCCAAGCTGACCCCTGCCCACCTAGAACAAGACTCCAGCCTTTTCATGTTGGGAGCTATTTCACACCTTGGTGAGACCATGGTGTCAGAGGCTGACACAGTGACCAGTCTGCAACCAGGACACATCTCTTTGTTTATTGTTGTGTGAGACATCAATAGGAGACAGGAATTTGTATCAAGGGACTGAGCCTCTGCACAGTCTCACCAAGGACAGGGCGTGCTAAGATCAACTCATGCTGAGCCTGACTTTTGGACTACAGTGTTCTGCCAGCCTGGGACATCTCCTGGACACTGGACAGGAGAAAAGATGCTCCCAGCCCCACCTTCCCGCCACAGGGGCTGAAGCCACTAGCACCGTTGGTCTCTCCCATTGCCATGGTTTCACAGTGCTGCAGCCTCAGCGCCACTTCTAAGCCAGGAAAAATCTTAGAAGACCCAGAGGGGATTAGGGGTGGGGAGGGGGATCACTTCCCACCCCACCCGTGCCAACACAGAGCCGAAACATGCTTTTACGAGTATGCACACATGGTGGAACAGCTCCCCTCTGCCCACGTGCCAGCTCTGGGATGGCCTGGACAATAACTGACCCACTTGTATTTGTGTTCTGCAGGGGCTGTCCTGCAAACCGTCACATGCAAGTTGTTTTACTCACAAAAGCCCCACTGTGAGTTTGGTCTACATGACTTCACTGGCTCGGCAAGGTCACATTCTCCCAGCCCAGAGGCAAACCTCTGTCCACGTGGGAGAGAACAAGTATTTTAGGTCTGATTTTCTTCCTATTTCCACCCTAGAAAATTACCTAACAACAATTATTGCCAGTGTTTTGGTAGTGTATAACAGCAGCACTGCAACATGCCAAGGCAAAGAAGGGCCTGAGAACAGTTAGAAAATTGCTTATATTTTAAGCTCTCGGTTCTGAGTTAAATGGAGGTTTCAAACATGTGGCATGAGTCCCTTTGGATCACATTTAAAATAAATTTTGTATGTTTGGAATCAGTGAAACTAGAAACTGCAACAACAAATGGTGTGTTTGGGGGAAAGATAGCAGGGAGAGAAGAAACAAGCCTATCTAGAGATCTTATCTTGTGATTCTTGGGAGGACAGTTTATCCAGCCAGCACTGGAAGTAGATCATGGTTGGGTGGTTCCCAGCAGCTGCTTTTGGAAAGGAAAGGGAGGCAGCAGCAGGCCAGGTAGATATCTGAGTACTTCCACGTCTGCTCTTTTCAGCTAAATACCAGATGTGAGGACTTTGCTTTTAAACCTTTAACGATACGGATGAAAATGAAATGTTTGCTGAGTTCTCTGGCTCTGTTTCAACACCAAGCAGTGCACACACATCCCTCCTCACCTGCACTCGCCTGTTTGCAAGTGAAATGTGAGTCTCCTGGCCATTTCCAGGACTTCTTGTGTTTTCCCTTTTCTGTCCTGGTAGGAAAAAAAAAGATGGGAAAATTAGATCTAATGCATGCAAAAGAGACCATGGTGGTCACTGGTGCCCTGCTAAGTGCTTTAGGAGATCGTTTGTTCAGCTTGCATAAAACTCCATGCTGTTAAGGAAGTACAACCCAATGAATTGTATATATTTATGGATATGTTCCATATTTAAATATGAAAATCATGCTTATTGCACAACAGAGACTTTTCTTCAGTTCATTTGATGCCTTCTTCCTCAAAGTCTTCACTAGCACAAACATTAACAGAGTTCAGTGACCTGCTTGTGTTTTGGCCTGACACCTGGGAAGCATTTTTATTACACACGGTTTCCTTATCTCCCCCAGCAATAAAACTAATGGAGCCAGGTGTCTTCACCTTCTGTAATGCTACTGGGTTCAATCCTCTCCCCATCTCCTTGGGGGGCAATGGGGAATCCTCCTGTGAGCTCCTGGAAAGGCTTGGGTTAGTGGCATGTCTCCTGTGGGCAACAGTAACCCAAGTCTTTGGCATCTGCAATGGCTAGCGAGGGACCAGACATGGATTTTGTTTCTAATTAACATTTGCAGTATAGTAGAAGTTTGTCTGTCTGTCTATCTTTCTAAATATTTAAGGTCCACATTTTACAAGCCCCAGTTCCCACCCAAAGTCACTGTCTTTGTGAGCAAGGGCCACTCACCTGCCAAAAAATCCCTTGGGCCTGAACGCGTTGAAATAATTTGGTGTCCCGTGCTGTGATATATATTAAACGAATCATAGTACAAGAAACAGATGTTTATTCCAGTGGGTGCAGGAGTCCAGACACAAAGTATTGAGTTACTGCCCGTCTCAGATAACGGGACAAAATGGAAAAGTTGGGATTGAACATTCTACACGTGTCCCATGTAGAAATTGTAAGCCTTAAAAATGTAGCCCAAGTCCTGTAACTGGTGTTACAGGAGCAAACCCCCCCAGTTGCCATGTGGCACTCCCAGGCTATGATCAGCACTCAGGCACAAACCTGGCTGTTGTGTGTGCCCTGCACACGATTCTGAACCCTGAGGCTGTTTGGGTGCTTTAGCTCAGGGCCTGGCCACATTTTTTAACTCCCATGCCCAAGGGACAGTGATTTGTAGCCCGCATCCATGAGAGGTCTGGGTCTATCTGAGACCACATCTATGATATTTCAGATCTTTGGACACTGCTGTCCTGGTATCTAATGGCAGAACTGAGCCCTGGGCTTTTCAAATAAGGTGTTTTCCTTAAAACAAAGTTGTGTTGTATTTGGTTAGTTGTTTTCATCTGTGAAACCACAACACCAGATTAGGAGTCAGAAAAACTGGGCAGACCATTTTTTTTTTCCAAATGAAACATGAAATGTGAGAAGCTCCAAAGAAGTTTGGGGGCTGGAGCATCCCTGTCAGGTCAGCTGCTTGGCTCTTAGCAACTCGGTATGGGGAATGTTTACTCAAAACTCTGTGCAGGAGAAAGCATGATCTTGAAAAAGCAAATGAAATACTGAAAAGGGTCCCTGTAGAAAGGTGGTGCGTACCCAGGGTTTCTCCTTGCCTGACACTTTTCTGCCATGCACAGATTCTGTTAGCATCAGCAGGAAATCGTTGCCCACAGGGGTCCTGTTCGGGGTCATTTCTAAGAGACCTGTGAGTCCAGGCAGTGCTCTGCGTGTAGGGTCTCAGAGGGATTGCATCCTCCGGCCCTGCAGGGGGGCAGTCACTGGAAAGCAGCAGGAAACCAGAGCTTCAACTGCTCCTGCCACCTGTAACCACTGTCCTTCAGCTGGCAACAATTACAGAAAATGAAAAGCACCATTTTTACATTTTAAGATCTGTCTAAACAAACAGACCTTCTCTCAGACAGAGCTTTGCCTCCTCTAACATCTCGCCAAGCGCCGTATCACTGCCAGTGCTTCCTGGCTGCAGGAGCTGAGCTTCACTCATCAAGGAGGAAAGATCTGCTGCTTCTTTCCTGTTCCTGTTTGTATGTCTCACCACACTTGAAATGTGCTGTATCCTGAGTTATTCTTAAACAAGCTTTCCCATTGTTTGAGTTGTGGGTTATGAATTCTGACACTTTGAAGAAATATGACCCGTCCTATGGAAAAGTGAGAACGATGTCAAGTCTGCACGAGATACTCATGGTTGTGACATACAGGAAAAGGATGAGTGCTTTGCACTGTCCTCATGAATGAAGCCACAGGAAGAAGGTGCGACAGGGCAGTGGGTTTGCTGCTGGGAAATTTTCACAGTTCCTGATGCTGCGCTGGCCCAATTTACACTCTCACCCTGCATTTCCAGTGACTGAGAATGTTCTCCATATAGGGCTCCTCTGGCACTGACAGCCTTGTCTCTGCTAAGAGGTTGCTTTTATTAATACCTGACACCAGTGATTCAGACCTAATTTGTGACATTTGTGTCATGACTACCTGTGCTGAGCAGGGCTGGATGACACGAGGGCAATCATCGGTCCTTTGCACATCACTCCACACTGGCACCGCATCTTTATTGTCATCGGTAACGCCAGCTGAGTATCCACGAGAATGGGAGAAAACACTGTGCTGATGGTGACCAAAAGTGCCTCTCTTCTGGCTCCAGTCTCCTCCCCAGGATGCGTTACCAGCCATGCAGGAAGTATTTTGAAGGAGCCGAGGCAAAATCAAAATGTCTCGGGCAAAGGCCTGGTGCGGGCAGGCGCTGAGCACCAGCGGGCACAGCCTGAGGTCTGGCGTGCCGGGGTTTGCTGCTGGGGCTCTGTGTCCTGCAGCGTCCCCACGGTCACTCGGCCTTTTGTTTGAGCAGCGCCAGTCTCTGCCCACGCTGGCTGCCGGGGGCTGCGCTCCCCGGTGCCCGGTGCCTGCCCGCGCCTCGGCCCCTCGCTCGCAGGCGGCCGTCACGTGCGAAAAGGAAGAAGGAGGCAAAACAAGCGCAGCTAGAATTCGCATAATATTGCTGCAGCCCTGCCAGGAATCAGGCTGTAAAAGTTCCTGCATTGAAAGCTGGGAGATGAGTTTTATTGTTAGTAGTTGTTATAGCAACCCGAGGTGCCGGAGAGTAATACATGCTCGGCGCGTTGCAACAGACTCTGACAAGTTCAAGGCTGTTGCCTTCCTGCTAAATCTTGTTGCCAAGGCAATGCAACATAAGACGGGAGCCTGGAGAAATGAATACTGCTGATGGCTTATGCCAGCAGGCTCGTTCTGATTAAAAGGGAACTTTTGAAAGTAATGTTAAGTTAAGCAGTGCAACAGCAGAAGAAGGGGAGCGCGGAGATGGAGGAGAGGATCCAGAGGACGATCAGTGGGTTAATGTCGAGAAACAGGTAAAGGAGAACATTTGACTAAAAAGCAATGTGGCTGAACAGGATATCTTAGCCTGTAATGCAAGAAATGCATTTTTGGAGGGAGTAAAAAATTATCATTTTTAAACATTTGTTTAACTTGGGCAGTGCTGCTATAACTTGAATGAGAACTTTGGCTTTTTCCCAATGGTGGTGACAGCAAAAATTGTTTTCTCAGTAAATTTGTTCGGTGACGCAGGTATTGTTGCTCCTGTAGTAAAATCCACAAAGTAGCTCAGCTAACTTTCCATCTTATGTTCATTTCTAGCCTTTTAAAATATACTTCATGGCAAAATGTTAGCTAAAAAGAGATGAGACTGCAAGCTGATTATTTTCTCCAGACTGTGATTCACCGTTAATGTTGACAGTGTGCTGTGAGTTGAAGGAAGAGTACTACTCCAAGGACCACAGAGTCAAAATAGATGATCAATGCCGAAGAATTAAGTTAATTTTGAATACCAATACAGTGCTTTAACATGTGCTATGGGATACCAGGATACTAAAATGCAAGTACTGCTGAAGTGCCTCAAACAGGTACGCAATGATCTTGTATGATTGTGGGTAAAAGCATTAAAAAAAAAACAACAACAAAAAAACCACATTTCTTAAACAATTACCATAGCAATATTCTGATCCACTCCTACTTACGTCCCAGGCTTTTTACACTTTCATGGACTATCTATAGCTAAAAATGCCCTCACATTTTCCTATTTAAGGACTATTTCATCATGTGCATCTTGCAGTACAGCAGCAGTGTACAGCAGTATACCTGAGACCACCAAATGCCCTATGGGGGGGGGTTGTTCTCCTGGCACCTGCTGTGGGTAGTGGAAAAGCCAGGTCTGTGAGTACTTTATACTATTCAAAAATGGGACACTGAGACAAAAGAAGTGATTTGCCAGTTGTACTGGATTTTTTTTATGTGTGCAATCATGGTCAGAGACATGTCTGTTAACCTTCGTAAAGGTAAGGCTTTTAATCAAGTGTGAAATATTCTTGTACTAATTTGCAGTACTTAAGCTATGGGCCAGATAGCAGGCAGGTGACTGGTCATATGCTTGTAACCAGGATTTGTTTTTCAGCAGCTAAATTATACTCAAAGAAGCTAGCAGTGTGTTACTTGCAACCTTACTATGTGACCAGCTGTGGGATATTTTATGATCAGAAAGAGGAGAAAACTTAGTTCAGGCAGTTGTGAAGGGAGAATGACGTTGTCCCAGAGGATGCTTTTATTTGGAGACTGTCCATTCAGTGAAGAAACATGGGAATCCTATAACTGGGCATTAGCATTTTTTTGTGAATAAGAAAGAAAAAAGAAACTATTTTTAGTCTTAGTTAAATTTCACTGCTGGTGATTCCACACATGGTGTTACTTCTTAATATACCCAGGAGAAGGCTTCAAAGCCCTCCAGAATATCCTTCCTTTTTTTTGAAAAGATGCTTTCACAGAAGTCTGGATAATAAAAAGACAAAACCATATGGGCAGGTCATGCAGAGACATCAACACTTACTTGATCTGCAGGATCCCAGAGCATTTCCAAGACCTGGCTCTCCTATCTGCAGGTGCCATCTGCCCTTGATGCCTGTGACAGTAGGATCCATCTTGGAAGGTTTCTAGACCACCTTTACCATGCTGAGCACATTGTATGATGTCTCCTCCAGGACAGATGGGACCCCTGCAGAAGAAACCGTGGCTGAATCACACTGCAGCTATGTGCACCTTGACATACACTCCAAAACACAGAGGCACTACCCAAGGGCATCCCCCTCTGCTTTCTTCTACCTCCTACCCCTTTTCCCTGCTGTGCAGCTATTCAGTTGCTCTAGAGCCACCCCCGGAGAGCAGGGAAGCAACATGGAGCTGAGACAGTGTGTCATCAAGATAGCTACAGATAGCAGAGTAGACAGAGCTATTTCCAGAATGATTAATACTATTAGCACATGCTGAAGCTTACGGCTGAACATAAGCTTTAGAGGAATGGATTTTGATGTAAAAAGTGAATAAATGAGACAACTGTCAGAACAATGAGTGGTGAACCAAGTAAATATCCTTAGCACACGATATGCAAAGCACTGCCTGCTGGCCTCTTTTCGCTGAAGCCACTGGTAAAATTCCCATTGCCCTTCAGGCTGGAGAAATAGCCCAGCAACAGCATGTGGCACAGAGGTAAACCAACTAGCAGGCACCAAGGCTACTACCAAGGCATTTTAGCAGGGGCAAAGCAATGGTAACAGCCTGGGATCCAAGGCACTGCTCCTCCCCGAGACCAAGAAATGCTCCACTGCTCCTGGAGCCTGTTCAGGGGATCTTTGCACTGCCCTTTACTGTACATACTTGGGGTGCTTGCAAGAGTACCTGTCTAAGGGCTTGTCCTGCTGCTGAATAAAAAGCATGTTTTAAAAGGGCTATCTGACTTAGACTATTTTCTCATAATCCTCACTCCAGAAATCTTAAATGCCATAATTGAAAACTGCTGTTCTTCTTCTGCAAATCAGGTTTATCCTTCTGTAGGCAGCTCCCAGAAGGACAGACTTTTGCATAATCAGTTACATTGCAGGGAATATGTTTAGCATTTTTCTGTTTTTCTTCTCCTGACACTTTTCTCACAGGAGAGCAGGCAAACAAAATCTAGTTATAGCTGTGCAATTTCCTCTTCCCCAATTCCCTTTTTTAACCCAAATTACCAAGGATACTTGTTTTCCTAATAATATCGCATTGTGTGGGCAGTTTTTAATTTCCTTTTTGAAAATATATTCCTCTCTTTCTTAGATGAGACATCTTGACAAGAAGTGTCTTGAATGGATTCACTAAAATCTGGTGGTTTTTATACATTATATCTGTGTCTGCAAAGAAGTCATATGCTTGGGGTGTTTCTCTGGAGTAGCTAATTCAGTCACATGATCCCCTTTTCCAGTCTTGCCTTATGGCCTCTGAGGAATGTTGCATTGGCTGCAAGGGAATTACTAGGTCTTGGCAAGACATGTTAATATCCTCGCAAAGACTTGTTAGGGACCAAGACTTCAGCCTCCAACTATTTCCTCTGATAAAGCAGAGTATTCACAGCAGTTCATTAGTCTTGAATCACCAGTTTGACTTTGTTTGAGAGCAATCAAAGGTCCCCACAAACCAAAAGGACTCTGAAAGTAAAGCTGGCTGTTGTTGCCTGCCTGCTGGCAGGCTTCAAAACTGAAGCACAAAGTGTCAGGTCCAATTAAAGAAATCAGAGGCTTGGGTTGGGAAAATGAACACCCAGGTGAAAGACAGGTTATGAATTAAGGCAGCACATGATGCACTGGGATTTGAAAGACAGTCAATCAGCACATCTGAAAATATGTGGGGATGCAAATAGAATGTTTTCTCCCAAAGACCTGCTCATGTTCATACACAAAGTCTGCAGCAGCAACAGAACTACAGTGCCATTTTATTACAGCTGTTTTCCGTTTTGTTTTGTTGTGGTTTTTTTTTTTTAACACTCAATGTTATCTTTCCATTAGCATCCGAAATGACACTGATAATCCTTGAAAGCACCAGAGTGTGAGTATCATATCTACAGCTGGATCTCTCTGCTAGGAAGTTAGTTACACTGCACGGAAAGTATTTCTGCTATGTCATTTTGAATCACTGATAACAACATCTCAAGTGAAGGGACTGTATTGTTCATCCATGAAATGAGGAGGAACGACTCCCACAGTCCCAGCACATCACCATCCTGAGCACCCACTTGCAAAGCAGAGGCAAGATCTGAGTTACACATTTTGTAAACCAGGAGCCACTTTTGCAAAGTGTAGGGGGCACAGCAGTGGTGCAAGTGACAGAGAGTGGATCACAAAACAGGGCTCTCCACACCAGCTTCCCACAGCACCTGTATCACTGAGCTGAGCTTCAGAGCACAGCACAGAGGGCACTGTAAAAGAACCTGAGAACTGGCCCCAGCAGCAGCAGCCAGTCCTGGCCCCAGTGGCTGGAGCACTCGATCTGAGTAAGGGTATCAGTCAGATGTTCAGAAACTCCCAGGTGATTCATGGCCCCATGTCTTGGCTGCATGCTGGCCTATTTACACCTCTGGCGTTGGAAAAGGAAGTCAAACAGCTGGTTCTCACGTATACATTCAACAGATATGAAAAGCCCCCCTATTATAGAAAAATGGAGCAGAGATGTGAGGTCTGGAGCTGGTTTCCAACCTGAAAGCCAGGCAGGATGCAGGATCCATAGCTGCAGTTTGGCTTGACAAAGGGCCAACTGCAACACCACTGTTTTCACCTGATCTGATGTCAGCTGAACATTTGTGTGCCGTTTTCCCATCCAGCACCATCCAAGCCTATACCAAAGACTAAAGTTGACCCATCTTTCTGCAGAGCGGTGTCACAACTTGCAGTCCTGCAAGTTGTTCACTGCCATTTGCTGTCACCCAGTTCATATTTTTGACACTGGGATCCAAATCAGGACCCCGGTTCATTGGCTACTCAAGGACATGTCCCACTCCAGCCTCCCTTGGGCTGTGCATATCCTTGGTTAGGCACATGTTGAAATAACTCACTACAGCCATGCTTAAGCCTGGCAGCAGAAGGGCAGAGAACCGGCTCGATCAGCCATACACAATGAGATGTGCTCAAGCCAGCTAATGGGTAATCCTGTGTGTACGTACCACAAATACACAACATAACTCACTGCCCTGCTTGGCAGAAGAGTGTTATTGCTTCTTGGGAAACAAGCATTCCCGATCAAAGACCGTCCTTGTAGAATAAATAATCAAACCAAACTAATGCGTGCGCATGTGTATATATATAGTTCACATGGATTTGTATGACATGTTGCATATGCTAATGTCAGTCCATCTGAGGGGGTAGAAACTGATGGGGAAGTTGTAACTACGTGAAAGGAATGGGAATTTTCCGGTGAACCTCAGCGTGACAGAGAGACTGTTCTTGGAGGTCGTAAAAGACTTCTGCAGCCAACTAATTATACACTAGCCAAATCTTATTACAAACAAGTAATAAGTATAGGCACGTTTGTTGGTTTTGCTAATGACATTAATGTCTTTTTTGATGATTTGCAGAGCTGCAGGAGACCCGAGATTCAATTTGTACTGATGTATCTCCCACTCTGGTGAAGCCTAGGGAACTCTGTTGATGTTTGATAGCTTTTTGCCATTTATCTTTAGACAATTCAAGGTCTGTTTTCTGCACAGTAGTTTGAGCTGCTGTTTCTGACGAGTAACACTTAAACACTTTTTCAGAACTCTACTTAGATAGTGGATCTGTGTATCATTTTCCAGTATATAAGTGATGGTGCGTAAAATTACATGTTAGTGTTGTTAAAGGGAATTTGTGCTTTTACTCCTCCACAGTTTCCTTATCTCCCTTAGCAAAACAGCTGTGACACTCAAGTCTGCCGTGTAGATTCATTTATCTTTCCCCTGTGGAGTCCTGGAGTGTTCAGATACCCTGGTTAAAACCACTGACTTTGCAATTTAGGGCAAGTCATCAGAAGGGAAAGAGACAAACTTGGAGCCGGTTAAAACACATTCTGAAGAATTACCAGGATTTGCCGGGCAAAGACAAGCAAAGTTTTTTTTCTCTTGCAGACTCTCCACATACCTCTGTGACTGATTTGTTTTGAGTTTCCAGTGTGTTTGCACAGACCTGATCATCGGTCCCGCTGCCCTTCTCCGCTTCCTGTCTGAGAACAAACCGAGGCAGCGAGCAGAGGCAGCCTCACGTCCTTTAGTATGGAAACCACTGAACACAGTTTGTCCCGCCAGGGAAATCAGTGCTTTAAGTACGTGTGTAATCCACCGACTTCATGGGAATATCTCTGGCTGGATTTTTAAAGCGTGCTCTCTGCGGGGACAGCAAGACACTGCGCTGAGCACGCGTTTGCGTGCCGCAGACGAGGGGCAGGGAGCTCGGCACAGGCGCCGCTGGCCCATGCTGCTCTTTGGGGAGCCCTGCTGCGCTGGGGCACAGAGCTCCTGCCCCCCAGCTTTCCATCCGGCCCTTCCTAGCATTACGCATCCCTGGGAATACACTCAGAAACTACAGATGAGGTAATTCCCAAGAGTCTGCTAAGGTATTTGGGGCCCTTGACACTGAAAGGAGCTGAAAATCTTATACTCAAGGAATGGTTTTTAAAGGGAAAGTGGAACTCTTTTTATAGCACATTAGCCATTTGTTAATCTTGAATCGGTAAATCATTAACTGCTCTACAACTTGTTTATCACTATCGTAAGCGATTGAGCTAACATATGTTCTTCGATATTATTTGCTTCAAAAGAAGCTTTGGGAGTAACAGTTACTTATGCACAATCCGAAATCAAACATTATTCATGAATTAATAATGTTTATGCTTATTAACAAATTTGAGGGTGATTTAATCTCTGTACTGTCCTTTCAAGTGATCCGTCAAATATGAAAACGAACAGTTTGCCCAAAAGGCCCCGAATTTGACCTGATGCTCTAAAATTCAAAACTTTTGTCCAGGAGATTACACTGCATGCTCCTTTGCAGGTCCAGAGTTAGAAAAACAAGCACAGTGTGCAAAGCTAGATCACCACTAAGGGCAGGGGGTAACTCTAGTGTTGTCTTACGTCCAGTTTGTCTTGGGATAATGAAGAAGAAAGCAGATGCTTACCCTGGAGTCCAGGATATGTACAGAAAGCCTATTTCAGAGCTACTAAATCAGCACTCACATCCCTCAGCTCATGACCTTATGCTCCCATGCTCCCACGCTTCCACGCTCCTCTCCCCCAGGCAGATGTACTGGGCTTCCCACCAGGCACGGGTCTGGCAACAGCACCCCCCTGCCAGAGGTGGCAGTTCAGCTTCAAGTCACAGTTGATGTGCTGGCAAAGAATCCCTACTTTCTTATTCAACCAGCATAAACCTTTTGCCCAAGTGTAGATGGTGCTGAGCTGACAAATGTGGGTTTCTTGATGCAAAAGGATGTGCTGTGCTTCAAATGCATCATCAGAATCACAGACTAGAGATGTCTTTTTAAAAGTGTGCTCTGAACATGCGTTTTTGCTTCCAAAAATAACTTGTATTTTGCTCATATTAGAAGAGCAGGATGTTCTTTCCTGTCCTGAAGGGATAGGAGGAAATGAGAACTATGAGGGGTTTATATGATATGAGCTACTATTCTTCTGGACTAGTGCTGTGAATCTTGATTTTCTTTTTCCTCAGCCTTAGCATTTTATTCCCCACAGACCTCATTTTGCTTCCATTCATGCTGATGCTACTCCAGTGAAGATCTCTTTGATCTCAAAGGAATTCCTCCATATTTACCTCTCCCATTCTAAGGCAGTAGACATTAGAAAGGAGGCAACCTACTGAAGACAGCAAGTGCTGAATGTCTTAAATCCCTTTCCAGATGAGATAAAATCAGCTGAGAGACTCGAGTGGGGGCAGAAAGCATCCTTTCCTGTCCTCTGTGTTCGAAGGAAAGAGACGTCTGTTTGGAGGAAATGTGGACGTAATGGACTGTACATTTGTGTCCCATTGTACTGAAGCCTGACAGGAAACACTTGGGGCTTGATTCAGGAAAAAGTAAATAGTATTCCTTTATAATACTCATAACCCTGGTTATCCTGCAGTATTTAACTACATCCCTGTCTTTAATGTATAGATTCTCACAGCTCTCTCCAGAAGACCAGAAGGAAATCTGGCCACTGGGGAGCGGGGGAGGCATGGGAAGAGATCATGCAGCAATTTCCAGCTGACGGTTCTCCTAAATGACAGCAAAAGGCCAGCAGCTCTCTCCCTTGCAAACCAAAGGGACTCTGGAGTAGCTGCCACTACTGACTGCCACCACAGTGGTTCCTTACAGGAGGAGGGCTGCAAATACAGAACTTTGGATGATTTCTGAGCTGCCTCTGCCAAGCCCAGAGGAGCGCTTTCTCACTGTCAGCTCTTGGTGTAATGTATAGATGGTTGTGTCAAGGTCTCCCACCGCATACGTGAGGCCACAGGCTCCTCAGCATGCACTGAGGAATTCCTTGGCTAGAGGTTCACCCTGCAGCACCATGGAAAAGGTTCCATCCCTCTGCATTTAGAAACTTTCCTGAAGCCGAAGTGGTCTGTAGGACCAGTGCTGGTCCCTGGAAGTGCCTTCATTGCTCCCAAGGGATCCTGCCTCACAGAATGACCAGGACAGGGAGCTCTTGTGGTCCTTTGTCCGCAGGGAACATGCAGTACCACCACTGTTTGGTGTTTTATTGTACAGCTCACCAAGCTGCAAAGATTGCAAAAGAAATCAACCCCCCCACATGTAACCCAGAAGAGACAGATTGAGGACGTAATGCCCTTGATTGAAAAAGGAGGCACCCAGGAAACCTTGTGGCATATATATTTTTTTAACTAGAGCTAAAGTAATTTGGCATACACATCCCCTGAGCTGCTTCCTAAACCACAGCTGCACGAGGAATTATCTAGCTCTTAGCTGAAGTAACTCCTTAAAAAAAAGCCCAAACATGTAGGTCATTAAAGTGCTAATAAAAAATGTTGATGAATCTCTGAGCAGTGCTCTGATTATCTCTCTGTGGGGAATGAAGAACTCATTAACATGAGCTCTATGCCACTCCCTCCTCCTTTCTCAGAATTTGGCATAAAGCAAGGAAACAAATGTTTGTGGTTTGGCCAAGTTTCTAATGAGTAGCTCAGCTAGGTCCACTGATTACACACATGGTTTTTCAGAGGGTGAAAGGCTGCTGTACCATGTAAAGTTGCAAAGTATTTCTGCCAGACTAGGTCCCCAAAAAGGAAATGCTTTACCTGTTGAGTGGATTTTTTGCAACGTATTTAACAGGAAATATACAGAAAGAGTGCTTCATTGACATGGCAGAGAGGGAGCAACGCTGTGAGGTCAAAAAAACATAATGGAGATGGACGTATGTCTGAGGACCAATTCTCCCAAAATGCAATGCCGTGCTAGCTTACTATGGGTTTGTTGGGTTTTTTTTAATGTTGAGCTATAGTCTGACCCCAGAAGAACAGTCTTGACTATTATCTGTCCTCTCTGCTCTAGATGTTACCTCTCCTACTCCACAGAAGGATGTCTGTGCAACACCCCAAGGCACGACAGGAGCCCACAGGCAGGCAGCACAGTCAGAGATCTCCATTTGCTGCACCAGTCGCAGGAGCTGCAGCGTGGAGACCTGCCTAACTAGAACTGGCTGAGCCCAGTGACTCTCCTGCAGCACCTGGCAGTTGTTTCGAAGGAGGGAACAAAACCTCCAGAACTCACGGGAGAAGTGTCTCCCGTGCAGGAAAATTGCTTCCTGATCCTGCTTGTAATCCATTTGTGGCCTGAATCATGAGGACTTGTCGTCTCCGTAATATTTCCAGGACTGAAGTAAAACTCGTCCACATGCCCAGGAGAGAAAAACTTACCCTACAATAAACACAAAAGGGATCATTACATGCCTGAAAGCATTCTGCTGGGATAAGCAACTGCTGCCTCTGAAATTCAAATCTCAAGGTGTGTGATCAATGTCACGCAGCACCTTAGCACTCAAATCAAACTCCTGAGACATCAAGTCTGTCCCCTGCTGTTGCAGACAATGCATCATATAATGACTTTAATAAACGTCATCTGAAAAGCAGTACCTTCCCCCAGAAAAGGTGGAATTTGATTGATTTAATGGTTAACAGCTTTCCTCTAATTTCCATCTTAAATTTGTGCATGGCCAGTTTATTCCCAATTGTTCTTGTGCCATCACCATCTCTAGCTAAGCAGTCGTATGGACCAAAGCACAGAAGACCTGATCCACATATTTCATTCCAGTATCACACTCACTTTCAAAACCACACCTAAAGTTTGTCAATTCTTGGTCTTTTCAGGTTGAAAGTTTGTTAAAATGTGACACAACTGTAATATTTTCCAAAAGGAAATAAAAAGAGGAAGGAACAGCCTTACTAATTCCGTGAGTGTTATAATTAATAAATACACAAACTGGAGAAAGCCAATTGCTTCAACCTGTGTAATGCACTCCACATGTAGGTATATATTCTTCCTGTGCCTAAGGTAAGCTTTAATTTCCTACAACCACCAGGTAGTTAGAGGTCTTGTGTTTTAACATATAAATAACAGATGCTGTGCCACCTCATCCCATTAGTAGTGGATGGTGCGTACAGGCTCCCACAGCACTGGTCCAGTCAGATGGAACCACCTCAGTGCTTGGTATAAATTTGCAAAATTAAACCATATTCTGCATCCTGTCCCTATCCAAATCAAATAGCCTGTAACTGGATAGTTTGGCATCTTAAACGCTTTTCTCCCTGAGGACCTCCCTATCTCCCAATTAGTCTTGTCCTCCTTTCTGCTGGGGACATGCATCTCCTATACTGGTGTGGTGGCAGCAGCCAGCAGGGCTGGAGCCTCTTTGGTGACTCAATCAGAAGAGGACCCTGGGCCTGCAGTGTCTTCACCCTGCCCTTGCTCCATCGCTGCTTGTTTCCCTGTGATCACAGTCCCCAAGGGGCTCCTTTAAATGAGAGCAGGATGCAGATGGGAAGGTTTTGTCCCCAAACCTACATGAGGCTAGCTGTGGGAGTAATTTTACACCTGTAAGCAATACTGCTGATTTCAAAGGGAACTTTTAAGCCTTTCAAGCATATTTTAGACAACTTCTAAGTTTTAAGAGATAATTACAGATATAATTAAAATGCAGACTTTTTTTTGCATATAAAGGACAATGAACACTCTGGTGCTTCTGTAACTTCACACGGCTGGTCAGAAACACTCAGATGTTAGCAAACCAGTTCTGAAACCAAGAAAACAGTAACTTTGGGTGGGGAACCAAGACAGGGATGATGTCAGCTGCAAAGCAGAACAATTACAGAAAGCCAAAAAAAAAGAGAAAAGAAAGGACAGCTTTTGCCAAAAAGAGATTTGCATTCTGTATAGCTTTTTTTAGCCAGGGCTGCTTTCTCCCTGCCGATGGTGCAAGATCCCTCTCCTCAGAGGCACAAGCCATCTGGAGAAGCCTTCTGCTGCCTTTCATCCCCAACAACTGTGTAAATCGCACAAAATTTCTTGCCAAAACTGATCTTTATTATCATTATTTGGGGTTTTATTTTTCCTCCTTCATCC
This sequence comes from Actenoides lindsayi, assembly GCA_025331215.1. NCBI lineage: Eukaryota > Metazoa > Chordata > Aves > Coraciiformes > Alcedinidae > Actenoides > Actenoides lindsayi. The sequence goes on along the minus strand of WTSP01013372.1, from coordinate 262 downwards.
ACACACACACGTTATTTCATTCCCACCACGACCAGCAGCAGCAGCAGCATCCATCTCCTCACCCCACACCTCGCCCGGCCACGACCCTTCAGGGATAAAGGCTCCCCGGGCGATGCCCCGACGGGGATGAGCAGCGTTGCCCGCCCCGCGCTGCAGGTACAGCCGTGAGGGGACGGGGATTACAACGGAGGGCAGCAGCCCCCTCGGCCAAGTTGGAAGGCGGAGGAGGGGGAGGGGGGGAGGGCGGCCGCCCTCCCCCCCT